>JAZDUH010000349.1:485000-705000 GCA_036419115.1 Scarus forsteni | reverse complement strand
GGTCACTTCTCTGGATTGCATCTTGAACACCGATCAACCTTTTCCTTTGTTCCCTAGGAACAGGGGACTGTTTGGGGCCTGTGTAGTTGGTACAGACCCATGGAGGTCACTTTCCTGGATTGGATCTTGACCACCGATCAACCTTTTCCTTTGTTCCCCAGGAACAGGGGACTGTTTGGGGCTTGTGCAGTCGATACTTACCTGATGGAGGGCCATTTCCCGGAACATGAACTTGACCACCATTCGCTCTTCACCATTTCTCCCCTAAGTGAGGGGACTGTCTGGGGTAAGAAGGCGCTACAAACCCCATGGAGGTCCTTTTCCTGGATTGGATCTTGACCAGGAACAGGGGACTGTTTGGGGCTTGTGTAGTTGGCACTTACCTGATGGAGGTCCATTTCCTGGAAAATGATTTTGACCGCCGGTCACTCTTTTCCTTCGCTTCCCATTTTCAGGGGACTGTCTGCGTGACCACAATGTGGGGCTTACCTGATGGAGGTCACTTTCCTGGAACTTGAACTTTACCACCAATCACTCTTTCCCTACCACACGCAAAGGACTGTCTGGGACTTATTTTTTTTTTTGATAGGCATTCCACGGAGGTCAGTTTCCTGGAACATGAACTTTTACCAACTCGACACCGATCAGTGTACTTTTTCCATCCCTCAGTCAGGTTACCGTCCTGGGCTGTTGTCTTTGATAGGTTAGCCATGGAGTTCTAATTTCTGGAATGTGAATCCACCCACCATTCACGATCTTTACAACTGACCATAGTTGGTTTACTTGACTCCCATGGAGGTCCATTTCCTGGAACATGAACCTAGAGTCTTGTGCAGATGTTTTCAGGAATCTGACTTGGAAAAATACACTGAGTCTCTGTAATATGCACATATTTATTTTTATTTTTATTTTTTTTTAATTCAAATGTCAACGTGAAAGACACAGATGAAAAGAATTCACGCCTTTTTTATCATGATGCGAATTCGGCTCCGGACATTTTCAACCGACAGTTCCATCTGTTTGCAGATCCGTTGGAATGCTGGGTTCCTCCTCAGAACGTCCTTGATTCTCTTCTTGGAAATGAATTTTTTCTCAATGTCCTTTTGGAAGACAAGTCTGAGCATGGCCAGGAATTCTGCAGTAAAGCTGAGCTCTCTCCGTCGACCCTGAAGACAAAAATGAAAGGTTAATGCTTCTGTGACAGCTAAGATAGATCGTACATTTATGCTCCCATCTCCACTTACATAAGTGTTGATTCTGTCGGGAAGTTGTCGTTCCTTGTCAGGCCGTCTCTTTTTCTTCCCTGAAACTTTTTTCCCATCTTCCATGTTCTTCTCCATCTTTCTGCTATGGGCTCTGTCCTTTTTCTTTTTCTTCTTCTCCTTTTTCCTTTCCTTGGACTTGGGAGTGGTATCAGCAGTCTAAAGAAACAGAGTCTTAGGTCTTTTGTAAGGAAGAAGTATTGCTTTTCTCTATATAACACTCTACCAGTTCCAGGAACACTACGCACCACGTTCAATTTCTGTGAGAGCACCTCCTGTGTCAGAGCCACGGCGCTTTGTTCCAGGATCTCCTCCTCGTCGTCGCTGTCAAGGAATTCCAACTATACAACAACAAGGTATAAATAAAATAGGAGACATGGAAATGGATCACTTTCACATCAGCAATATGGACTGAATGGTTATCACCCTGGGTCCTCCATGTGGACAAGCCAACCCTTTTCCACAAAGGTGACGTGAACTTCCAGGAACTTACCTTCCGCTTGGTCTGTTGCTGCTGCGGCTGGGTCTTGCCACGCTTGGTCGCCATCTCTTCTCAACATGCAAGTCATACACCGCATTGTCTCCTTCTATCGTATCATCTAAGGGACACCTATATTTATAGGCTATGGTTGCAACGACGTCATCACGCAACAGCCAATTGCCTTGAAGTTCTCATCACCCCCAAAGTAAAAATCCTGGAAATCTACCCGGTGCCAAAACCCACTGTGAAGCACTTGGCACTGAGACCACAACCACTGCGCTATTGCTTACCGTGTATGAATGCATTCCCACAAAATCGACATCAACTTCCAGTAATTCACCCTGGTTCTCGGTCCAAGTTCCACCATGGAAATGGACTTCTTTCTGGGGCTTGTGTCTTGGGTAGGTACCCCATGGAGGTCATTTTCCTGGAAGCTGATCTTGACCACATTTGACTCTTCAACTTCTCTCCCCTCAGACCTGGCACTGTTAGGGGCTTGTTGTCTTTGGCAGTGAACCCATTGAGGTCATTTTCCTGGAAGCTGATCTTAACCACCCTTGACTAACCTACCCTCTATCCAATGATGTCCAGGGACTTTGTGGGGCTTGTGTCTTTGGGTAGGCACCCCGTGGAGGACATTTTCCTGGAAGGTGATCTTGACCACCAATGAACCCTTACCTTCCTTCTCCGGAAACCTGAGTCCGTCTGGGGCTTGTGCATTGGGTAGGTGCCCCGTGGAGGTCCTTATCCTGGAAGGTGATCGTGACCACCATCGACGCTGTAACTTCTTTCCCCCGAATCCAATGACTTTCTGGGGTTTGTGACTTGGGTAGGTACCCCGTGGAGGTCCTTATCCTGGAAGGTGATCTTGACCACCAATGAACCCTTACCTTTCTTCCCCGTCAAACCTGAGTCCGTCTGTGGCTTGTGTCTTGGGTTGGTACCCTGTGGAGGTCAACTTCCTGGAAGTAGGTGTAAGTGGAAGTAAGTGGCTTAAGAGTGGGTCAACAGGTTCAAGTGGTGCGCCAGGTAGATGAAGGAGGAGGCTGTCCTGGAGGATTGTAAGTCAGGGGATTGTTTTGGGTGTGATAATGGTAGGTACCCCGTGGAGGTCAACTTCCTGGAAGTAGGTGTAAGTGGAAGTAAGTGGCTTAAGAGTGGGTCAACAGGTTCAAGTGGTGCGCCAGGTAGATGGAGGAGGAGGCTGTCCTGGAGGATTGTAAGTCAGGGGATTGTTTTGGGTGTGATAATGGTAGGTACCCCGTGGAGGTCATTTTCCCGGAAGGTGATCTTGACCCGCATTGACTAACTACCTTCTTTCGCCTGAGTCCGGGGACTGTCTGGGGCATGTCTCTTTGGGTAGGTACCCCACGGAGGTCATTTTCCTGGAAGCTGATCTCGACCACCAGCGACTAACTACCTTTGGTCCCCTTGGTCAGGGAACTGTCTGGGGCTCGTGTCTTTGGTAGGTACCCCACGGAGGTCATTTTCCCGGAAGATGAACTTCCAAATATTCTACTCTGGCGAGCAAATTTTTGAGACTCAGATACGACTCAGACTACAATTCCTTTGAAATCAAGCTCTACTTTATTTCATTTATATGTATCCATAAATGCAAAGAATGATGATGATGATTGAGTAAACCGCTCCAGCCAGGCAGAAGGTCAGGAGGATGACCAGCACCGAGTACTCGCTCAACTTGCAACTGCACCTGGAGGGAAAACAAAAATGCACAATTTAAAAATGTATCACTCAGCTTCAGACTGAATTACATATATGAATGTAACTTTCCGGGAATTACACTTGCCTGGTTTCCACGGTTGGTTCAGCTTGGGGCTGGAGTCCGGTTATCGGTTCCATTGAGATCCATAGCGTACCTGGCACTTGCACTGCAGAATGAAGGAGAAATAAAGTCTATATTAGGTCATATATCTCGAGACAAGAACGTGTGCAAAGGGAACAATTCCAAAAATTTGACCTGGCCGGCTTGGAAGTGGCATTTCCATAAAAGTGACCTCCTTCTTGACAGACATTCTAATAGGCTCCGCTAGTCGCTACAGACGTGTGTGCCCATGTTGGTCTATATATACCCTGCCAGAAGTGATGTAATTGGCTGTCAACCAATCAAAGCTCACGAAATAAAAAAGGCGCTAAATTCATCATACCCAAAGTCATTGTCCCGGTTGTCTTCCTGGAATTCCTCAATTTAAACACAGTCAATCCAGTCATCCTATTGGCTGTTGGAATTGCTGATGGGCGTTAACATTTCTGACTCGGGAGTATATAAGCGGTAATTTCATCAGTTCTGTAACAGACGCAACCATGGAAAAAACGTCTCTTCCAACTTCTGGTCAGACGCAACCATGGAAAAACGTCTCTTCCAGGTTCTCGTCAGACGCAACCATGGAAAAACACCTCTTCCAGGTTCTCGTCATGGCGCAACCATGGAAAAACGTCTCTTCCAGGTTCTCGTCTTGGCGCTGGTGGCCCAAGGACTGGAAATCAGCACCACAAAAAACCGAATCTTGGAGAAGGCTGAGGGAGAGAATGTGAAGCTGGACTGCGAGTTCAAGGCTGACCCAGAGGATGAAGGCCCATTGGAGATCGAATGGAGTGTGAAGTCCGTACGCCACCCAATGGAAACGGCAGAGGTGGTCCTCTACACGGCCGGGCAGATCTACGACAGCATCTACGAACCTCTGAATGGCAGAGTCTACTTCCAGTCACGGGACCCTGAGAAAGGAGATGCCGGCATTGGACTTTTGCTGCTGACTCCCAAAGATTCTGGAATCTACAAGTGCCAGGTTAAGAAGGCTCCAGGCATACAAAGCATCAAGGCGGTCCTCAGAGTGCTCAAACCACCATCAAAGCCCAGGTGCTATTCCACTTGGGCGGCTGGAGACTCGGCCAGAACCAAAGTGCTACATTGTGGATCTGAGGAAGGTGCTGCACCCATGAGGTACCACTGGGCAAGGTCGCCACCCGGGAAGCTGATGCCCATCTCTGCTGTGATGGATGAAACGGAGGGCACGCTCACCCTCAAAGATGCCAGTGAGAGCGATGGGGGAACTTACAAGTGCACTGTGACAAATCGTGTTGGTGAGGAGAATTGCTTCCTGGAACTCAACTTGACCGATCGTCCAACGGGAGGAACAATCGCAGGATATGTGGTCGGCACCCTGGCTGCCATCGGGATGATCATTGCCATCGCACGGGTTCTCGTACGGCGTCGACTGGTGTCAGAGACCTCGGAGGAAACCTGGAATGATGTTCTGGAGGATGCCAGTCCCCCATCACGCCGTGAAAGATTTCTCACATTGCCCCACAGGTCTCGTGTGCCAATAGTTGAAATGTCACCAAGCACTGAATTGTAAACACAATGAAAAATAAAACATGTTTTGGAAAAAATAAATAAAGTCTGGAAAATAAAGACAAGAGAAAAAACAAATATGGTCTTTTAAGGGGGTTGGTCTCCAGGAAGGAGGCATCACTTTCAGGCAAATGTCCTGGACATGGGTATGGCATGGAGGTCGCATTCCTGGAATGTGACTTAGCATCCATGTTGTGCTACCATTTGCTGTCAGTCGGGCAACCGTCTGGGGCATGTGTTCGAGGTACTTACCGTATGGTGGTCCAATTCCAGGAAGCTGAAATGAGTGAAAGATCATGACATTTTTACTAGGACAAGCAACAACTTAAGCCATGACTATGAGATACTAACCTCACGGGGGTCATTTTCCTTGAAGGTGATCGTCTTGACCTTCCTTCCCGAAACCAGACACTGTCTGGGGCTTGTGTCTTGGGTAGGTACCCTGTATTTTCCTGGAAGGTGATGTTGACCACCAGAGAACCGTTACCTTCCTTCCCCGGAAACCTGACAGTGTCCGTGGCTTGTCTCTTGGGTAGGTACCATGTGGTGGTCATTTTCCTGGAAGGTGATGTTGACCACCAGAGACCCTTTACCGTCCTTCCCCGGAAACCTGACACGGTCTTGGGCTTGTGTCTTGGGTTGGTACCCCGTGGAGGCCATTTTCCTGGAAGGTGATCTTGACCACCGGTGAACCTTTACCTTCCTTCCCCGGAAACCTGAGTCTTTCTGGGGCTTGGGTCTTGGGTTGGTACCCCCTGGAGAACATTTTCCTGGAAGGTGATGTGGACCACCATAAAACCTTTACCTTCCTTTCCCCGGAAACCTGCAAAGACTTTCTGGGGCTTGGTTCTTGGGTTGGTACCCCCTGGAGAACATTTTCCTGGAAGGTGATGTGGACCACCATAAAACCTTTACCTTCCTTCCCCGGAAACCTGACACTGTTTTGGGCTTGTGTCTTGGGTTGGTACCCCGTGGAGGTCCTTAACCTGGAAGGTGATGTGGACCACCAATTAACCCTCACCTTCCTTCCCCGGAAACCTGGCACTGTCTGGGGATTTTGTCTTGGCTAGGTACCCTGTGGTGGTCATTTTCCTGGAAGGTGATGTGGACCACCAGAGAACCTTTAGCGTCCTTCCCCGGAAACCTGACACTGTGTGGGGCTTGTTTCTTGGGTTGGGACCCAGTGGAGGACATTTTCCTGGAAGGTGATGCTGACCACCAATGAACCTTTACCTGTCTTCCCCGGAAACCTGACACTGTGTGGGGCTTGTTTCTTGGGTTGGGACCCAGTGGAGGACATTTTCCTGGAAGGTGATGCTGACCACCAATGAACCTTTACCTTCCTTCCCCGGAAACCTGAGTCTTTCTGGGGCTTGGTTCTTGGGTTGGTACCCCCTGGAGAACATTTTCCTGGAAGGTGATGTGGACCACCATAAAACCTTTACCTTCCTTCCCCGGAAACCTGAGTCTGTCTGGGGGTAGTGTCTTGGATATATCCCCTGTGGAAGTCATTTTTCTGGAAGGAGGTCCTTATCCTGGAAGGAGATGTTGACCACCGATGAACCTCTACCTTCCTTCCCCGGAAACCTGACACTGTTTTGGGCTTGTGTCTTGGGTTGGTACCCCGTGGAGGTCCTTAACCTGGAAGGTGATGTGGACCACCAATTAACCTTCACCTTCCTTCCCCGGAAACCTGGCGCTGTCTGGGGATTGTGTCTTGGCTAGGTACCCTGTGGTGGTCATTTTCCTGGAAGGTGATGTGGACCACCAGAGAACCTTTAGCGTCCTTCCCCGGAAACCTGACACTGTGTGGGGCTTGTTTCTTGGGTTGGGACCCAGTGGAGGACATTTTCCTGGAAGGTGATGCTGACCACCAATGAACCTTTACCTGTCTTCCCCGGAAACCTGACACTGTGTGGGGCTTGTTTCTTGGGTTGGGACCCAGTGGAGGACATTTTCCTGGAAGGTGATGCTGACCACCAATGAACCTTTACCTGTCTTCCCCGGAAACCTGACACTGTGTGGGGCTTGTTTCTTGGGTTGGGACCCAGTGGAGGACATTTTCCTGGAAGGTGATGCTGACCACCAATGAACCTTTACCTTCCTTCCCCGGAGACCTGAGTCTTTCTGGGGCTTGGTTCTTGGGTTGGTACCCCCTGGAGAACATTTTCCTGGAAGGTGATGTGGACCACCATAAAACCTTTACCTTCCTTCCCCGGAAACCTGAGTCTGTCTGGGGGTAGTGTCTTGGATATATCCCCTGTGGAAGTCATTTTTCTGGAAGGAGGTCCTTATCCTGGAAGGAGATGTTGACCACCGATGAACCTCTACCTTCCTTCCCCGGAAACCTGACACTGTTTTGGGCTTGTGTCTTGGGTTGGTAGCTGGAGGTCCTTAACCTGGAAGGTGATGTGGACCACCAATTAACCTTCACCTTCCTTCCCCGGAAACCTGGCACTGTCTGGGGATTTTGTCTTGGCTAGGTACCCTGTGGTGGTCATTTTCCTGGAAGGTGATGTGGACCACCAGAGAACCTTTAGCGTCCTTCCCCGGAAACCTGACACTGTGTGGGGCTTGTTTCTTGGGTTGGGACCCAGTGGAGGACATTTTCCTGGAAGGTGATGCTGACCACCAATGAACCTTTACCTGTCTTCCCCGGAAACCTGACACTGTGTGGGGCTTGTTTCTTGGGTTGGGACCCAGTGGAGGACATTTTCCTGGAAGGTGATGCTGACCACCAATGAACCTTTACCTTCCTTCCCCGGAAACCTGAGTCTTTCTGGGGCTTGGTTCTTGGGTTGGTACCCCCTGGAGAACATTTTCCTGGAAGGTGATGTGGACCACCATAAAACCTTTACCTTCCTTCCCCGGAAACCTGAGTCTGTCTGGGGGTAGTGTCTTGGATATATCCCCTGTGGAAGTCATTTTTCTGGAAGGAGGTCCTTATCCTGGAAGGAGATGTTGACCACCGATGAACCTCTACCTTCCTTCCCCGGAAACCTGACACTGTTTTGGGCTTGTGTCTTGGGTTGGTACCCCGTGGAGGTCCTTAACCTGGAAGGTGATGTGGACCACCAATTAACCTTCACCTTCCTTCCCCGGAAACCTGGCACTGTCTGGGGATTTTGTCTTGGCTAGGTACCCTGTGGTGGTCATTTTCCTGGAAGGTGATGTGGACCACCAATTAACCTTCACCTTCCTTCCCCGGAAACCTGGCACTGTCTGGGGATTGTGTCTTGGCTAGGTACCCTGTGGTGGTCATTTTCCTGGAAGGTGATGTGGACCACCAGAGAACCTTTAGCGTCCTTCCCCGGAAACCTGACACTGTGTGGGGCTTGTTTCTTGGGTTGGGACCCAGTGGAGGACATTTTCCTGGAAGGTGATGCTGACCACCAATGAACCTTTACCTGTCTTCCCCGGAAACCTGACACTGTGTGGGGCTTGTTTCTTGGGTTGGGACCCAGTGGAGGACATTTTCCTGGAAGGTGATGCTGACCACCAATGAACCTTTACCTGTCTTCCCCGGAAACCTGACACTGTGTGGGGCTTGTTTCTTGGGTTGGGACCCAGTGGAGGACATTTTCCTGGAAGGTGATGCTGACCACCAATGAACCTTTACCTGTCTTCCCCGGAAACCTGACACTGTGTGGGGCTTGTTTCTTGGGTTGGGACCCAGTGGAGGACATTTTCCTGGAAGGTGATGCTGACCACCAATGAACCTTTACCTTCCTTCCCCGGAAACCTGAGTCTTTCTGGGGCTTGGTTCTTGGGTTGGTACCCCCTGGAGAACATTTTCCTGGAAGGAGATGTTGACCACCGATGAACCTCTACCTTCCTTCCCCGGAAACCTGGCAGTGTCTGTCGATCGTGTCTTGTCTATATCCCCTGTGGCAGTCATTCTTCTCGAAGGAGGTCCTTATCCTCGCAGGAGATGTTCACCACCGCTGAACCTCTACCTTCCTTCCCGGAAACCTGGCACTGTCTGGGCTTGTGTCTTGGGTTGGTACCCGTGGAGGTCCTTAACCTGGAAGGTGATGTGGACCACCAATTAACCCTCACCTTCCTTCCCCGGAAACCTGGCGCTGTCTGGGGATTGTGTCTTGGCTAGGTACCCTGTGGTGGTCATTTTCCTGGAAGGTGATGCTGGCCACCAATGAACCTTTACCTTCCTTCCCCGGAAACCTGACACTGTGTGGGGCTTGTTTCTTGGGTTGGGACCCAGTGGAGGACATTTTCCTGGAAGGTGATGCTGACCACCAATGAACCTTTACCTGTCTTCCCCGGAAACCTGACACTGTGTGGGGCTTGTTTCTTGGGTTGGGACCCAGTGGAGGACATTTTCCTGGAAGGTGATCTTGACCACCGGTGAACCTTTACCTTCCTTCCCCGGAAACCTGAGTCTTTCTGGGGCTTGGGTCTTGGGTTGGTACCCCCTGGAGAACATTTTCCTGGAAGGTGATGTGGACCACCATAAAACCTTTACCTTCCTTCCACGGAAACCTGAGTCTGTCTGGGGGTAGTGTCTTGGATATATGGAGGTCCTTATCCTGGAAGGTCATCTTGACCACCTATGAACCTCTACCTCCCTTCCCCGGAAACCTTACACTGTTTGGGTTCTTGTTTCTTGGGTTGGTACCCCGTGGAGTCCTTCACCTGGAAGGTGATGTGGACCACCAATTAACCTTCACCTTCCTTCCCGGAAACCTGGCACTGTCTGGGGATTGTGTCTTGGGTTGGGTACCCTGTGGTGGTCATTTTCCTGGAAGGTGATGTGGACCACCAGAGAACCTTTAGCGTCCTTCCCCAGAAACCTGACACTGTGTGGGGCTTGTTTCTTGGGTTGGGACCCAGTGGAGGACATTTTCCTGGAAGGTGATGCTGACCACCAGTGAACCTTTACCTGTCTTCCCCGGAAACCTGACACTGTGTGGGGCTTGTTTCTTGGGTTGGGACCCAGTGGAGGACATTTTCCTGGAAGGTGATGCTGACCACCAATGAACCTTAATCTACCTTCCCCCGAAACCTGACACTGTTTTGGGCTTGTGTCTTGGGTATTTACCCTGTGGAGGTCCTTTTCCTGGAAGGTGATCGTGACCACCAATGAACCTTTAAATTCCTGCACCGGAAACCTGACAGTGTCTGGGGCTTGTGTCTTGGAGAGGCACCCCGCGGAGGTCATTTTCCTGGAAGGTGATCGTGACCACCATTGAACCTTTACCTTCTTTCCCCGGACACCTGAGTCTGTCTGGGGCTTGTGTCTCGGTTTGGTACCCCCTGGAGGACATTTTCCTGGAAGGTGATCGTGACCACCAGTGAAGCTTTACCTTACTTCCCCGTAAACCTGACACTGTGTGGGGCTTGAGTCTTGGGTTTGTACCCTGTGGAGGACATTTTCCCGGATAGGTGATCATGACCACCGATGAACCTTTGCCTTCCATCCCCGGAAACCTGACACTGTTTTGGGCTTGTGTCTTGGGTATTTACCCTGTGGAGGTCCTTTTCCTGGAAGGTGATCGTGACCACCATTGAAGCTGAAACTTCCTTCCCCGGAAACCAATGACTTTCTGGGGCTTGTGTCATGGCTATGTACCCCGTGGAGGTCCTTATCCTGGAAGGTGATGTTGACCACCAATGATCCGTTACCTTCCTTCCCCGGAAACCTGACACTATTTGGGGCTTGTTTCCTGGGTTGGTACCCCGTGGAGGTCCTCATCCTGGAAGGTGATCGTGACCACCAGTGAACCTTTAAATTCCTTCCCCGGAAACCTCAGTCCATCTGGGGTTTGTGTCTTGGGTAGGTACCCTGTGGTGGTCATTTTCCGGGATGGTGAACTTGACCACCAGTTAACCTCTACCTTCTTTCACCGGAAACCTGACACTGTCTGGGGCTTGTGTCTTGGACATGTACCCATTGGAGGTCATTTTACTGGAAGGAGGTCCTTTTCCTGGAAGGAGATGTTGACCACCGATGAACCTCTACCTTCCTTCCCCGGAAACCTGACACTGTTTTGGGCTTGTGTCTTGGGTATTTACCCTGTGGAGGTCATTTTCCTGGAAGGTGATCGTGACCACCAATGAAGCTGTAACTTCTCTCCCAGGAATCCAATGACTTTCTGGGGCTTGTGTCTTGGGCAGGTTCCGTGTGGAGGTCATTTTCCTGGAAGGTGATCTTGACCACCGATGAACCTTTACCTTCCTTCCCTGAAAACCAGAGTCTGTCTGGGGCTTGTGTCTTGGTTTGGTACCCCCTGGAGGACATGTTCCTGGAAGGTGATGCTGACCACCAATGAACCTTAATCTACCTTCCCCCGAAACCTGACACTGTTTTGGGCTTGTGTCTTGGGTATTTACCCTGTGGAGGTCCTTTTCCTGGAAGGTGATCGTGACCACCAATGAACCTTTAAATTCCTGCCCCGGAAACCTGACATTGTCTGGGGCTTGTGTCTTGGAGAGGCACCCCGCGGAGGTCATTTTCCTGGAAGGTGATCGTGACCACCATTGAACCTTTACCTTCTTTCCCCGGACTCCTGAGTCTGTCTGGGGCTTGTGTCTCGGTTTGGTACCCCCTGGAGGACATTTTCCTGGAAGGTGATCGTGACCACCAGTGAACCTTTACCTTCCTTCCCTGGAAACCTGACACTGTCTGGAGCTGGTGTCTTGGGCTGGTACCCTGTGGAGGACAATTTCCTGGAAGGTGATGCTGACCACCAATGAACCTTAACCTTCCTTCCCCGGAAACCTGACACTGTTTTGGGCTTGTGTCTTGGGTATTTACCCTGTGGAGGTCCTTTTCCTGGAAGGTGATGGTGACCACCATTGAAGCTGAAACTTCCTTCCCCGGAAACCAATGACCTTCTGGGGCTTGTGTCATGGCTATGTACCCCGTGGAGGTCCTTATCCTGGAAGGTGATGTTGACCACCAATGATCCGTTACCTTCCTTCCCCGGAAACCTGACACTATTTGGGGCTTGTTTCTTGGGTTGGTACCCCGTGGAGGTCCTCATCCTGGAAGGTGATCGTGACCACCAGTGAACCTTTAAATTCCTTCCCCGGAAACCTCAGTCCGTCTGGGGGTTGTGTCTTGGGTAGGTACCCTGTGGTGGTCATTTTCCGGGATGGTGAACTTGACCACCAGTTAACCTCTACCTTCTTTCACCGGAAACCTGACACTGTCTGGGGCTTGTGTCTTGGACATGTACCCATTGGAGGTCATTTCACTGGAAGGAGGTCCTTATCCTGGAAGGAGATGTTGACCACCGATGAACCTCTACCTTCCTTCGCCGGAAACCTGACACTGTTTTGGGCTTGTGTCTTGGGTATTTACCCTGTGGAGGTCATTTTCCTGGAAGGTGATCGTGACCACCAATGAACCTGTAACTTCTCTCCCAGGAATCCAATGACTTTCTGGGGCTTGTGTCTTGGGCAGGTTCCGTGTGGAGGTCATTTTCCTGGAAGGTGATCTATACCACCGATGAACCTTTACCTTCCTTCCCTGAAAACCAGAGTCTGTCTGGGGCTTGTGTCTTGGTTTGGTACCCCCTGGAGGACATGTTCCTGGAAGGTGATGCTGACCACCAATGAACCTTCACCTTCCTTCCCCGGAAACCTGACACTGTTTTGGGCTTGTGTCTTGGACATGTACCCATTCGAGGTCATTTTGCTGGAAGGAGGTCCTTATCCTGGAAGGAGATGTTGACCACCGATGAACCTCTACCTTCCTTCGCCGGAAACCTGACACTGTTTTGGGCTTGTGTCTTGGGTATTTACCCTGTGGAGGTCATTTTCCTGGAAGGTGATCGTGACCACCAATGAAGCTGTAACTTCTCTCCCAGGAATCCAATGACTTTCTGGGGCTTGTGTCTTGGGCAGGTTCCGTGTGGAGGTCATTTTCCTGGAAGGTGATCTATACCACCGATGAACCTTTACCTTCCTTCCCTGAAAACCAGAGTCTGTCTGGGGCTTGTGTCTTGGTTTGGTACCCCCTGGAGGACATGTTCCTGGAAGGTGATGCTGACCACCAATGAACCTTAACCTTCCTTCCCCGGAAACCTGACACTGTTTTGGGCTTGTGTCTTGGACATGTACCCCTTGGAGGTCATTTTGCTGGAAGGAGGTCCTTATCCTGGAAGGAGATGTTAACCACCGATGAACCTCTACCTTCCTTCGCCAGAAAACTGACACTGTTTTGGGCTTGTGTCTTGGGTATTTACCCTGTGGAGGTCATTTTCCTGGAAGGTGATCGTGACCACCAATGAAGCTGTAACTTCTCTCCCAGGAATCCAATGACTTTCTGGGGCTTGTGTCTTGGGCAGGTTCCCTGTGGAGGTCCTTTTCCTGGAAGGTGATCGTGACCACCATTGAAGCTGAAACTTCCTTCCCCGGAATCCAATGACTTTCTGGGGCTTGTGTCTTGGGTAGGTACCCTGTGGTGGTCCTTATCCTGGAAGGTGATGCTGACCACCAATGAACCTTTAAATTCCTTCCCCGGAAACCTCAGTCCGTCTGAGGGTTGTGTCTTGGGTAGGTACCCTGTGGTGGTCCTTTTCCTGGAAGGTGATCGTGACCACCATTGAAGCTGAAACTTCCGTCCCCGGAATGCAATGACTTTGTGGGGCTCATGTCATGGCTAAGTACCCCGTGGAGGTCCTTATCCTGGAAGGTGATTTTGACCACCAATGAACCTTCACCTTCCTTCCCCGGAAACCTGACACTGTTTTGGGCTTGTGTCTTGGACATGTACCCATTCGAGGTCATTTTGCTGGAAGGAGGTCCTTATCCTGGAAGGAGATGTTGACCACCGATGAACCTCTACCTTCCTTCGCCGGAAACCTGACACTGTTTTGGGCTTGTGTCTTGGGTATTTACCCTGTGGAGGTCATTTTCCTGGAAGGTGATCGTGACCACCAATGAAGCTGTAACTTCTCTCCCAGGAATCCAATGACGTTCTGGGGCTTGTGTCTTGGGCAGGTACCCTGTGGTGGTCCTTTTCCTGGAAGGTGATCGTGACCACCATTGAAGCTGAAACTTCCTTCCCGGAAATCCAATGACTGTCTGGGGCTTGTGTCATGGTTGTACCCCCTGGAGGTCCTTATCCTGGAAGGTGATGCTGACCACCAATGAACCTTTACCTTCCTTCCCGGAAACCTGACACTGTTTGGGCTTGTGTCTTGGTTGGTACCCTGTGGAGTCCTTTTCCTGGAAGGTGATCGTGACCACCATTGAACCTACCTTCCTTCCCGGAACCTGACTGTTTGGGGCTTGTGTCTTGGTATACCCGTGGAGGTCATTTTCCTGGAAGGTGATCGTGACCACCAATGAACCTTAACCTTCCTTCCCCAGAAACCTGACTGTCTGGGGCTTGTGTCTTGGGTTGGTACACCATGGAGGTCATTTTCCTGGAAGGTGATCTTGACCACCGATTAAACCTTCCTTCCTTCCGGAAACCTGGCACTGTTTGGGGCTTGTGTCTTGGTTGGTACCCGTGGAAATTTTCCTGGAAGGTGATGCTTGACCACCAATGAACCTTTACCTTCCTTCCCGGAAACCTGGACACTGTCTGTTGTGTCTTGGGTAGGTACCCTGTGGAGGTCATTTTTCCTGGAAGGAACATCAAAATTTAGATTACCAAACCTGACACTGTTTTGGGGGTGCTTGGTTTACCCTGTGGGGGGTCCTTTGGAAGGTTTGATGGTGACCACCAGGAAGATGGAAACTTCCTTCCCGGAATCAAGTCAGATTGTCTGGGGTGTGACAGTGGTAGGTACCCATTGGGGTAATTTTCCTGGAAGGTGATGTTGACCACCAATGAACCTTTACCTTCCTTCCCGGAAACCTTACACTGTGTGGGGCTTGTGTCTTAGGTTGGTACCCTGTGGAGGACAATTTCCTGGAAGGTGATCATGACCACCATTAACCTTTACCTTCCTTCCCGGAAACCTGGCACTGTTTGGGGCTTGTGTCTTGGGGTGTACCCGTGGAGGACATTTTCCTGGAAGGTGATTTTGACCACCAATGAACCTTCACCTTCCTTCCCAGAAACCTGGCCCGTCTGGGGCTTGTGTCTTGGGTTGGTACCCATGGATGACATTTCCTGGAAGGTGATGCTGACCACCAATGAACCTTTACCTCCCTTCCCGGAAACCTGGCACTGTTTGGGGCTTGTGTCTTGGGTTGGTACCCGTGGAGGAAGTCATTTTCCTGGAAGGTGGTGCTGACCACCATGAACCTTTACCTTCCTTCCCCAGAAACCTGGCGCTGTCTGGGCTTGTGTCTTGGGTTGGTACCCATGGAGGTCATTTTCCTGGAAGGTGATGTGACCACCAATGAACCTTTACCTTGCTTCCCCAGAAACCTGGCACTGTGTGGGGCTTGTGGTCTTGGGTTGGTACCCCATGGAGGACATTTTCCTGGAAGGTGATGCTGACCACCAATGCACCTTTACCTTCCTTCCCCGGAAACCTGTGTCTTTCTGGGGCTTGTGTCTTACCTTGTTTCCGCCTGGAGAGCATTTTCCTCGTAGGTGATGTGACCACCAGTGAACCTTTACCTTACTTCCCGGAAACCAGCCACTGTCTGGGGCTTGTGTCTTGGGTTGGTACCCGTGGAGGGCATTTTCCTGGAAGGTGATGCTGACCACCAATGAACCTTTACCTTCCTTCCCCGGAAACCTGAGTCCGTTTGGGGCTTGTGTGTTGGGTTGGTAGGTACCCTGTGGAGGTCATCTTCCTGGAAGGAACATCAACATTTAGATTACCGACCGACAGCGTGGGGGCTGCATTATTGGTTTAGTCCGTGGGGGGGTGCTTAAGAGTGGGTGAACTGGTTTGAGTGGTGAGCAAGGTAGATGGAGAAGGGGGCTGCCTTGGAGGATTGCAAGTCAGGGGATTGTCTAGGGTGTGACAGTGGTAGGTGCCCATTGGAGGTAATTTTCCTGGAAGGTGATGTTGACCACCAATGAACCTCTACCTTACTTCCCCGGAAACCTGGCCCTGTCTGGGGCTTGTGTCTCGGGTTGGTACACCGTGGAGGACAATTTCCTGGAAGGTGATCATGACCACCAATGAACCTTTACCTCCCTTCCCGGAAACCTGGCACTGTTTGGGGCTTGTGTCTTGGGTTGGTACCCGTGGAGGACATTTTCCTGGAAGGTGATTTTGACCACCAATGAACCTTCACCTTCCTTCCCCAGAAACCTGGCCCTGTCTGGGCTTGTGTCTTGGGTTGGTACACCGTGGAGGACAATTTCCTGGAAGGTGATCGTGACCACCAATGAACCTTGACCTTGCTTCCCCAGAAACCTGGCACTGTCTGGGGCTTGTGTCTTGGGTAGGTATCCTGTGGAGGACATTTTCCTGGAAGGTGATGCTGACCACCAATGAACCCTTACCTTCCTTCGCCGGAAACCTGACACTGTCTGGGGCTTGTGTCTTGGGTAGGTACCCCGTGGAGGTCCTTATCCTGGAAGGTGATCTTGAACACCGATGAACCTTGACCTTCCTTCTCCGGAAACCTGAGTCTGTCTGGGGCTTGTGTCTTGGGTTGGTGCCCCGTGGATGACGTTTTCCCGGAAGGTGATGTTGACCCACCATTCAACCTTTACCTTCCTTCCCCGGAAACCTGTGTTTTGGGCTTGTGTCTTGGGTGTACCCTGTGGAGGTCATTTTACTGGAAGCATTTTCCTGGAAGGATGTTGACCACCATGAACCTTCCTTCCCGGAAACCTGACACTGTCTGGGGCTTGTGTCTTGGGTTGGTACCCAGTGGAGGACATTTTCCTGGAAGGTGATGCTGACCACCAATGAACCTTACCTTCCTTCCCGGAAAAACTGTTTTGGGCTTGTGTCTTGGGCAGGTACCCCGTGGAGGTCATTTTCCTAGAAGGTGATCGTGACCACCAATGAACCTTTACCTTCCTTCCCGGAACTGTCTGGGGCTTGTGTCTTGGGGTTCCTGTGGAGGTCATTTTCCTGGAAGGTGATCTTGACCACCAATGAACCTTTACCTTCCTTCCCGGAAACCTGGTGTCTGGGGCTTGTGTCTTGGGTTGGTACCCGTGGAGGTCATTTTCCTGGAAGGTGATGCTGACCACCAATGAACCTTTACCTTCCTTCCCGGAAACCTGAGCTGTGGGGCTTGTGTCTTGGGTTTTACCCTGTGGAGGTCATTTTCCTGGAAGGTGATCTGACCACCATTGAACCTTACCTTCCTTCCCGGAAACCTGACTTTCTGGGGCTTGTGTGTATTTTACCCGTGGAGGTCCTTTTCCTGGAAGGTGATGTTGACGACCATTGAACCGTTACCTTCCTTCCCTGAAACCAAGGTCTGGGGCTTGTGTCTTGGGTTGGTACCCCTGGAGGTCATTTTCCTGGAAGGTGATCTGACCACCAATGAACCTTTACCTTCCTTCCCCGGAAACCTGACACTGTCTGGGGCTTGTGTCTTGGCTTTGTACCCTGTGGAGGGCCTTTTCCTGGAAGGTGATGTGGACCACCAGTGAACCTTTACCTTCCTTCCCCGGAAACCTGGCACTGTCTCGGGCTTGTGTCTTGGGTAGGTACCCTGTGTTGGTCATTTTCCTGGAAGGTGATGTCGACCACCAATGAACCTTTACCTTCCTTCCCCGGAAACCTGACACTGTCTGGGGCTTGTCTCTTGGGTTGGGACCCAGTGGAGGACATTTTCCTGGAAGGTGATGCTGACCACCAATGAACCTTTACCTTGCTTCCCCGGAAACCTGACACTGTCTGGGGCTTGTTTCTTGGGTTGGGACCCCGTGGAGGACATTTTCCTGGAAGGTGGTGCTGACCACCAATGAACCTCTACCTTCCTTCCCCGGAAACCTGAGTCTTTCTGGGGCTTGCGTCTTGGGTTGGTACCCCGTGGAGGGCATTTTCCTGGAAGTTGATTGTGACCACCAATGAACCTTACCTTCCTTCCCGAAACCTGGAGTCAGTCTGGGGTGTCTTGGTTATACCCTGTGGAGTCATTTTTCCTGGAAGGAGTCCTTATCCTGGAGGAGATGTTGACCACCATGCCTCTACCTTCCTTCCCGGAAACCTGGCACTGTCTGGGGATTGTGTCTTGGTTGGTACCCTGTGGTGGTCATTTTCCTGGAAGGTGATGTGACCACCAGAGAACCTTTACCTTCCCCCTGGCACTGTCTGGGCTTGTCTTGGGTTGGTACCCATGGAGGTCATTTTCCTGGAAGTGATCTTGACCACCATTTCCTTCCTTCCTTCCCGGTGCACTGTCTGGGGCTTGTGTCTTGGGTTGGTACCCGTGGAGGTCATTTTCCTGGAAGTTGATTGTGACCACCAAACTTTAAATTCCTGCCCGAAACCTGAGTCAGTCTGGGGTAGTGTCTTGGTATATACCCTGTGGAAGTCATTTTTCTGGAAGGAGGTCCTTATCCTGGAAGGATTGACCACCTGAACCTCTACCTTCCTTCCCCGGAAACCTGGCGCTGTTTGGGCTTGTGTCTTGGCAGGTACCCTCTTGGAGGTCATCTTCCTGGAAGGAACATCGACATTTAGATGACCGAACCTGACAGCGTGGGGGTATTATTGGTTTAGTCCGTGGGGGGCTTAGAGTGGGTGAACATGTTGAGTGGTGCGCCAGGTAGATGGAGGGCTGTCCTGGAGGATTTCTAAGTCAGGGGATTGTTTGTATGTGATAGCAGTAGGTACCCCATGGAGGTCATTTTCCTGGAAGTGATCACGGACCACCATTGCACCCTTCCTTCCTTCCCGGAAACCTGAGTCCATCCGGGCTTGTGTCTTGGGTTGGTACCCTGGAGGTCATCTTCCTGGAAGGAACATCACCATTTAGATTCCCAAGGGCACGAACGCGCGTGGGGGGTGCATTATTGGTTTAGTCCGTGGGGGGTGCTTTAGAGTGGGTGAACTGGTTTGAGTGGTGAGCAAGGCAGATGGACTGTCCTGGAGGATTGTAGGTCAGGGATTGTTTTTGGGTGTGATAGTGATAGGTACCCCATGGAGGTCATTTTCCTGGAAGGTGATCTGACCACCATTGAACCTTTTACTTCCCCTGAATCCAGGGACTTTCTGGGGCTTGTGTCTTGGGTAGGTACCCCTTGGAGGACATTTTCCAGGAAGTTGATCGTGACCACCTTTAAATTCCTGCCCGGAAACCTGAGTCAGTCTGGGGGTAGTGTCTTGGATATGTACCCTGTGGAAGTCATTTTTCTGGAAGGAGGTCCTTATCCAGGAAGGTGATGCTGACCACCAATGGACCTTTACCTGCCTTCCCCGGAAACCTGACGCTGTTTGGGCCTTGTGTCTTGGGCAGGTACCCTGCGGAGGTCATCTTCCTGGAAGGAACATCGACATTTAGATGACCAAGGGCACGAACGCGCGTGGGGGGTGTATTATTGGTTTAGTCCGTGGGGGGGCTTGTGGGTGAACAGGTTAGTGTGCGCCAGGTAGATGGAGGAGGGGCTGTCCTGGAGGATTTCTAAGTCAGGGATTGTTTTGTATGTGATAGAGGTACCCCATGGAGGTCATTTTCCCGAAGTGATCTGGACCACCATTGCACCCTTCCTTCCTTCCCGGAAACCTGAGTCCAATCTGGGGCTTGTGTCTTTTGTTGGCACCCTCATGGAGGTCATCTTCCTGGAAGGAACATCAACATTTAGATTACCAAGGAGCACAGCGTGGGGGGTGCATTATTGGTTTAGTCCGTGGGGGGCTTAAGAGTGGGTAAACAGGTTAAGTGGTGCGCCAGGTCGAAGGAAAGGCTGTCCTGGAGGATTGTAAGCCAGTTGATTGTTTTGGGTGTGATTATGGTAAGTTCCCCATGGGGGTAATTTTCCTGGAAGGAGTGTTGACCACCAATGAACCTCTATACTTCCCGGAAACCTTGCCTTGTCTGGGGCTTGTGTCTTGGGTTGGTACCCGTGGAGGTCATTTTCCTGATGTGGACCACCACTGCACCCTTCCCTTCCTTCCCGAAACCTGAGTCCATCCGGGGCTTGTGTGTGGGTTGGCACCCTCAGGTCATCTTCCTGGAAGAACATCAACATTTAGATTACCAAGACGACAGCGTGGTGCATTGGTTTAGTCCGTCTTAGAGTGGGTGAACAGGTTGTGTCAGGAGTCGGAGAAGGGGCTGTCCTGGAGGATTGTAAGCCAGGGATTGTTTTTGGGTGTGATATGGTAGGTTCCCCATGGAGGTCATTTTCCTGGAAGGTGATCTGACCACCATTGACTTAACTTGTTTCCCGAACCTGGACTGTCTGGGGCTTGTGTCTTGGGTTGGTACCCTGTGGAGGTCCTTTCCTGGAAGCTGATCTGACCATTGAATCACTACCTTTGTGTCCTGAGTCCTGGAACAGACTGGGGCTTGTGTCTTTGGTAGGTACCCCATGGAGGTCATTTTCCTGGAAAGGTGTCTGACCACCATTACTTCACTGTCTTCGATTTGTCCCTAAATGAGAGGACTGTCGGGCTTGTATTTGTTAGGTACCCCATGGAGGTCATTTTCCTGGAAGCTGATCTTGACCACCATTGACTAACTACCTCTGTCTTAGTCTGGACTGTCTGGGGCTGTGTCTTTGGTAGGTACCCGTGGAGGTCACTCCTGGAAGCTGATCCTGACCACCATTGACTCTTCCTTCTTTACCCTCTGTGGGGACTGTGTGGGGCCTGTCTTTTGCAGTTACCCCATGGAGGTCTTTATCCTGGAAGGTGATCTGTCCACCATTGACTTACACCCTCTGTCCCTGAGTCCAGGGACTGTCGGGGCATGTGTCTTTGGTAGGTACCCCATGAGTCATTTTCCTGGAAGTGATCCTGACCAATTGAGTGCCTTCCTTCTTTACCCTCTGTGGGGACTGTCTGGGGCTTGTGTCTTTTGAGTTACCCCATGGAGGTCATTATCCTGGGAAGCTGATCTGTCCACCGTGACTTCGCTACCTTCTGACCCCTGAGACCGGGCCCTGTCTGGGGCTTGTGTCTTTGGCAGGTACCCCATGGAGGTCATTTTCCTGGAAGGTGATGTGGACCACCGTGGACTAACTACCCTCTGTCCCTGAGTCCAGGGACTGTCGGGGCATGTCTCTTGTAGGTACCCCATGGAGGTCATTTTCCTGGAAGCTGATATGACCACAATTGACTGACAACCTTCTGTCACCTTAGTCTGGGGACTGTCTGGGGCCTGAGTCTTTTGAGGTACCCCACGGAGGTCAATTATGGAAGGTGATCTTGACCACCGTTGACTACCTACCTTCTGTCCCCGAGTCCAGGACTGTGTGGGGGCATGTGTCTTTGGTAGGTACCCCATGGAGGTCACTATCCTGGAAGGTGATCTTTACACCATTGACTAACTACCCTCTGTCCCTGAGTCCAGGGACTGTCGGGGCATGTGTCTTGGGTACCCCATGGGAGTCATCTCCTGGAAGCTGATCTGACCACCATTGACTCTTCCTTCTTTACCCTCTGTGGCGGACTGTCTGGGGCCCACGTCTTTTGCAGTTACCCCATGGAGGTCATTATCCTGGAAGGTGATCCTGTCCACCACTGACTTACTGCCTTCTGACCCTGAGACCCGGGACTGTCTGGGGCTTGTGTCTTTGGGCACCCCATGGAGGTTTTCCTGGAAGCTGATCTTGGACCACCGTTGACTCTTCCTTCTTTACCCTCTCAGGGACTGTGTGGGGTGTCTTTTGCAGTACCCCATGGAGGTCATTTTGGAAGGTGATCTTGACCACCATTGACTAACTTCTTCTGACCCTGAGTCTGACTGTCTGGGGCATGTGTCTTTGGTAGTTACCCCATGGGGGTAATTTTCCTGGAAGGTGATCTTGACCACCTTTGACTACCTTTGTCCTCTAAGTCAGGGACTGTCTGTGTGTCTTTGTGATAGGTACCCCATGGAGGTCACTTTCCTGGAAGCTGATCTGACCACAAGTGACTCTTTACCTTTTATTCCCTAAGTCAGGGACTGTCTGGGGCGTGTTTGTGATAGGTACCCCATGGAGGTAACTTTCCTGGAAGCTGATCTGACCACCATTGAATCTTTACCTTCTTACCCTAAGTCAGTGGACTGTCTGGGGCGTGTTTGTGATAGGTACCCCATGGAGGTCATTTCCTGGAAGTGATCTGGACCACCATTGAATCTTTACCTTTTGTACCCTAAGTCAGGGACTGTCTTGGCGTGTTTGTGATAGGTACCCCATGGAGGTCATTTTCCTGGAAGCTGATCTGACCACCATTGAATCTTTACTTTGGAATGTGTGCTCGTGGAATTGCATTTGAACTAGGCTTGGCCACCTGGAATTGAGGACAGCTGAGCGAGGACCCCTGGACCAAGTCAATAATTACACCAAGTATTTTTCCGCCTGGAATAGGGGCGAAATGGTCGTTTGCTCCACAAATCACATTTTGAGAACGACTTGTTTAAGAGTACTCCGTGATTTTTCGAGGTCATTTGTCACGTTTTTCCAAATGTTGGAATTCAACTAACGGTTTGTCCAAATTGCGGAACTCGGAGTTAATTCCAAGTCCCCCGAGGTCAGGGGCGGACCAGAATGCACGTCGAGTTAGCACATTAGCTTCTTGACGAAAACCTGGCAACTCCCTATCTCGGCAATCTGCTCCGATGAAGTGGAGCGCCCTAGCAGGTAACCTAACCCTAACCCCTGCTGTGTTGACTCTTGGGCTCTGAGTACCTTAGTTATTTATTTTTTGTTTATTATTTACTTTATTTAGTTTTTTGTTTATTATTTATCTATTTTTCTTATTTTTTATAAAACAAATTCATTTTCCTCAACCCTAAATTTAAAATACTTTTAATCCCTATATTCACTAATATTTATAACTGACTATTATATAAACTTTTTGTTAAGAATAATGTATACATATTCATATCTTATATTAGTTCATAAGTATAATCTATATTATTAAAAACCATTAAAAACTTGAAATTCATATACCTATTTGGTGTTTTAGGGGTTAAAAAACTAATTCATATAACCAAAACCAAAAAACCTAAACATACAATTCATCCAGTCGTCAGAGACTATAAAAGGCAGACGCACAGCGCTCCTCTCATTTTGCATCGGATCATTGAAGGGAGAACATCACTCAGTGACCTGCAAGCCAAACCAGCTTTTTCCTATTCTTTGTGTGCCAAGCCTGAAGAAGACCTACCTTTAGGTCGAAACGTCGCAGAGGCACACATTTTCATTTAAATTCATTTAAAAACATTTGATTTGATTTGATTTGGTTTAATTTTTTAAAACCTTTTACTTTTGTTTCATTTCATTAGTTTTATTTTGATTTTTATTTGATTTTATTTGGTTTTTTATTAAATGATAAATATATTTCATTATTAATACCTAAACTAATAAATACATATATGTTCATTATAAATAAATTATCATATATTATTTCATATCTTCATAATAAATAAATAAATAAATAAATAACAAGTTCATAAGACCTTATGGTCTTTTTTTTGATATGAGTGGAGAGTCCATGGAGGTGCAGCCCCCGCCCACCATTCAGGACTGGGGTTTGGGAGACCTGGGAAGGCCGAGCACGTGGTCCTTTCGACCCAGGACTCAGTTCCTCCCTAACCTAACCTTTGTGTTGTGTCTGTTTGATAACCTTAATGTAACCTAACCCTAACCTAACCTAGCTCTTGGTTGGTATAACTTTTAATTAAATAATCATTATTGGCTTGCTTAACCATAAAATATTATTAATAAATAGGGGGGTTTAATTTCATTACAGTTAAATTATTATAATTTTTCATAAATCACATATATTTTAGGTTAATTTATTTAAATTTCATGGAGGGGATGGGTTAAAATTTACATACAGCAATTATAGGGTTAAAAATGGGCATGATGTACAGGTACATGGTGCGCTTCATTTGGGGTATAAAAGGTATTGCAGGGCACTCATTTCTCTTCCAATCTCAACCTGAGAAGACCTACTTTTACAGCCAGCTAGCTCTTTTTTTTGATTTATTTCAGCCTAAGCCTGAAGAAGGCCGGATATTCTGCAGTGGGCCGTGATCTTATTTTAGGGAGTTTTTCATTTAAATTCATTTGAATTCATTTTATTTCATTAAAACAATTTTATTTTATTGATTTTAATTTAATTTGATTTTTCTGGAAGGTAATTTAAAAACAGTTTATTTTATTTCATTTTTCTTAAAATATTTTTATTTCATTTATTATAAAAACTTTTACAAAAAAATATATATACATTACACATGTTTGGCCCTGGGAGTGGATCCAAGTCCAACCGGAGGAGGCAGAGTCCTTACCCAAGTCTGGACAGACAACCGCAGACCCGTTGGGGGTCTTGGGACGGGAGGAGACGGGGACGTGATGGGATGGCCCGTGCCTTTCCTGCCTTCCCCAGAAGGCAGGTTCGCTTACAGTCCCCTACCCTAACCCTAACCCGCCCACCCATCTATAAAACCTAGAGACAGTTTGAGAAGCCTCAGTCGAGAAGGAACCAGCAACAGGAAAGGATTAAAGCAAAGAGGGCCAGAAACAGAAAAGAAGGAAAAGGAATGAAGATAAAGGGGGTGCCATTAAGAAAAAGCTAAGAAAGCAAGAAAGCAATGAACAAAGCAAAGAGAAGCAAAGAATAAAGCAAAGAGAAAAAGCTAAGAAAGCAGAAATAGAAAAGAAATAAAGAATAAAGCTAAGAAAAGCAAGGAACAAAGCTAAGAGAAGCAGGGATAACTCAAGACCCGCCTGATGAAGGTCAAGACAGACCGAAACGTTGCGCAAGAGTCTTGAGTATAAACAAGGGGATAAACAAACGCAAGAAAGCGACAAATAAACCCAAACAAAAGCTAAGAAAAGCAAAATAAAAACAGAATGAAAGCTAAGACAAGTCAAAGAAAGAGGACAAGAGGAGAAAGTTATAAATCCATGCTGGAGAATTTTTTGAACGCCCACCAACTTTGGTGGGCACAATATAAAGACAAACAAGTCAACAACATAAAGACAAACAAGTCAACAACATAAAGACAAACAAGTCAACAACATAAAGACAAACAAGTCAACAACATAAAGACAAACAAGTCTGCAACATAAAGTGAAATACGGCACACATAAACAGAGTACAAATTACACAAGACACAAGAAGGAAGACAAATAAGTCACAGAAAGATAACAAAGAGACATGAAGGCAACACGAGAGAAAAAAACAATAGAGGACAAACTAGTCACGAGAATAAACACAAACAACAATGGGACAAACAAGTCATAATGGGAAAGACAAACAAGTCAGACAGATAACACATAAGACAAGCAAGTCACACATAGAAAACAAATAGGACAAACAAGTCACAATTACAAAGACAACAGATAAGACAAACAAGTCACATGAAGAAAAAACACAAAGACAAACAAGTCAGAGACAACAAAGGACAAATAAGTCAGGCTGTCGGGCCAAGCCCATGAGTAAGGCCCGTGCATGTTCGGGTCCTCTCCAAGGACCCAGAACTCAGTACCCACACCTAAACCCTATCCTAACCCTAACCCTTACCCTAACCCTTATTAGCATCTGTTAGGTGCCGCTCGGGGCAGGATTACACATTCGGGCGCACATAATGTGGAATTACCTTCCTTCCCCGGAGACCTGGCACTGTCTGGGGCTTGTGTCTTGGGAAGGTACCCCTTGGAGGTCATTTTCCTGGAAGCTGATCGTGACCACCAGTGAACCCTTACCTTTCTTCCCCGTCAAAACCTGAGTCCGTCTGGGGCTTGTGTCTTGGGTTGGTACCCTGTGAAGGTCAACTTCCTGGAAGTAACATCAACATTTAGATTATCAAGGGAACGAACGCGCGTGGAGGGTGTATTACTGGTTTAGTCCGTGGAGGGGCCTTAAGAGTGGGTGAACTGGTTTGAGTGGTGAGCAAGGCAGATGGAGAAGGGGGCTGCCTTGGAGGATTGCAAGTCAGGGGATTGTCTTGGGTGTGACAGTGGTAGGTACCCCTTGGAGGTCATTTTCCTGGAAGGTGATGTCGACCACCAATGAACCTTTACCTGCCTTCCCCGTCAAACCTGAGTCCGTCTGGGGCTTGTCTCTTGGGTAGGTACCCTGTGGAGGTCGTTTTCCTGGAAGGAACATCAAAATTTAGATTACCAAAAGAACGCGAGCAGCGTGGGGGTGCATTATTGGTTTAGTCCGTGGTGGGGTGCTTAAGAGTGGGTGAACTGGTTTGAGTGGTGAGCAAGGTAGATGGAGAAGGGGGCTGCCTTGGAGGATTGCAAGTCAGGGGATTGTCTTGGGTGTGACAGTGGTAGGTACCCATTGGAGGTAATTTTCCTGGAAGGTGATGTCGACCACCAATGAACCTCTACCTGACTTCCCCGGAAACCTGACACTGTGTGGGGCTTGAGTCTTGGGTTTGTACCCTGTGGAGGTCCTTATCCTGGAAGGTGATGTGGACCACCAGAGGACCTTTACCGTCCTTCCCCGGAACCCTGACACTGTCTTGGGCTTGTGTCTTGGGTTGGTTCCCCCATGGAGGTCATTTTCCTGGAAGGTGATCGTGACCACCATTGAAGCTGTAACATCTTTCCCCGGACTCCAAAGACTTTCTGGGGCTTGGGTCTTGGGTTGGTACCCCGTGGAGGTCCTTAATCTGGAAAGTGGTCGTGACCACCAATGAACCTTTACCTTGCTTCCCCGGAAACCAGACACTGTGTGGGGCTTGTTTCCTGGGTTGGGACCCAGTGGAGGACATTTTCCTGGAAGGTGATGCTGACCACCAATGAACCTTAATCTACCTTCCCCCGTAACCTGACACTGTTTTGGGCTTGTGTCTTGGGTATTTACCCTGTGGAGGTCCTTTTCCTGGAAGGTGATCGTGACCACCAATGAACCTTTAAATTCCTGCCCCGGAAACCTGACAGTGTCTGGGGCTTGTGTCTTGGAGAGGCACCCCGCGGAGGTCATTTTCCTGGAAGGTGATCGTGACCACCATTGAACCTTTACCTTCTTTCCCCGGACACCTGAGTCTGTCTGGGGCTTGTGTCTCGGTTTGGTACCCCCTGGAGGACATTTTCCTGGAAGGTGATCGTGACCACCAGTGAACCTTTACCTTACTTCCCCGGAAACCTGACACTGTGTGGGGCTTGAGTCTTGGGTTTGTACCCTGTGGAGGACATTTTCCTGGAAGGTGATGCTGACCACCGATGAACCTTTACCTCCCTTCCCCGGAAACCTTACACTGTTTGGGTTCTTGTTTCTTGGGTTGGTACCATGTGGAGGTCATTTTCCTGGAAGCTGATCGTGACCACCATTGAAGCTGAAACTTCCTTCCCCGGAAACCAATGACTTTCTGGGGCTTGTGTCATGGCTATGTACCCCGTGGAGGTGCTTATCCTGGAAGGTGATGTTGACCACCAATGATCCTTTACCTTCCTTCCCCGAAAAACCTCAGTCCGTCTAGGGGTTGTGTCTTGGGTAGGTACCCTGTGGTGGTCATTTTCCGGGATGGTGAACTTGACCACCAGTTAACCTCTACCTTCTTTCACCGGAAACCTGACACTGTCTGGGGCTTGTGTCTTGGGCAGGTTCCGTGCGGAGGTCATTTTCCTGGAAGGTGATCTTGACCACCGATGAACCTTTACCTTCCTTCCCTGAAAACCTGAGTCTGTCTGGGGCTTGTGTCTTGGTTTGGTACCCCCTGGAGGACATGTTCCTGGAAGGTGATGCTGACCACCAATGAACCTTAACCTTCCTTCCACGGAAACCCTGACACTGTTTTGGGCTTGTGTCTTGGGTATGTACCATGGGGAGGTCATATTTCTGGAAGGAGGTCCTTATCCTGGAAGGTGATGTTGACCACCATTGAACCTTAACCTTCCTTCCCCGGAAACCTGACACTGTTTTGGGCTTGTGTCTTGGACATGTACCCTGTGGAGGTCATTTTCCTGGAAGGTGATCGTGACCACCATTGAAGCTGAAACTTCCTTCCCCGGAATCCAATGACTTTCTGGGGCTTGTGTCATGGCTATGTACCCCGTGGAGGTCCTTATCCTGGAAGGTGATGCTGACCACCAATGAACCTTTAAATTCCTTCCCCGGAAACCTCAGTCCGTCTGAGGGTTGTGTCTTGGGTAGGTACCCTGTGGTGGTCCTTTTCCTGGAAGGTGATCGTGACCACCATTGAAGCTGAAACTTCCGTCCCCGGAATCCAATGACTTTGTGGGGCTCATGTCATGGCTAAGTACCCCGTGGAGGTCCTTATCCTGGAAGGTGATTTTGACCACCAATGAACCTTCACCTTCCTTCCCCAGAAACCTGGCGCTGTCTGGGGCTTGTGTCATGGGTTGGTACACCATGGAGTACAATTTCCTGGAAGGTGAACTTGACCACCAATTAAACTTTACCTCCCTTCCCCGGAAACCTGGCACTGTTTGGGGCTTGTGTCTTGGGTTGGTACACCGTGGAGGAAATTTTCCTGGAAGGTGATCTTGACCACCAATGAACCTTTACCTTCCTTCCCCGGAAACCTGAGTCCGTCTGGGGCGTGTCTCTTGGGTAGGTACCCTGTGGAGGTCGTTTTCCTGGAAGGAACATCAAAATTTAGATTTCCATGGGCCCCACGGCGCGTGGGGGGTGCATTATTGGTTTAGTCCGTGGGGGGGTGCTTAAGAGTGGGTGAACTGGTTTGAGTGGTGAGCAAGGTAGATGGAGAAGGGGGCTGCCTTGGAGGATTGCAAGTCAGGGGATTGTCTAGGGTGTGACAGTGGTAGGTACCCATTGGAGGTAATTTTCCTGGAAGGTGATGTTGACCACCAATGAACCTCTACCTGACTTCCCCGGAAACCTTACACTGTGTGGGGTTTGAATCTTAGGTTGGTACCCAGTGGAGGACAATTTCCTGGAAGGTGATCATGACCACCAATTAACCTTTACCTCCCTTCCCCGGAAACCTGGCACTGTTTGGGGCTTGTGTCTTGGGTTGCTACCCCGTGGAGGACATTTTCCTGGAAGGTGATTTTGACCACCTATGCACCTTCACCTTCCTTCCCCAGAAACCTGGCCCTGTCTGGGGCTTGTGTCTTGGGTTGGTACACCGTGGAGGTCATTTTCCTGGAAGGTGAACTTGACCACCAATGAACCTTTACCTCCCTTTCCCTGGAAACCTGGCACTGTTTGGGGCTTGTGTCTTGGGTTGGTACCCTGTGGAAGTCATTTTCCTGGTAGGTGATGCTGACCACCAATGAACCTTTACCTTCCGTCCCCAGAAACCTGGCGCTGTCTTGGGCTTGTGTCTTGGGTTGGTACACCGTGGAGGACAATTTCCTGGAAGGTGATCGTGACCACCAATGAACCTTTACCTTGCTTCCCCAGAAACCTGGCCCTGTCTGGGGCTTGTGTCTTGGGTTGGTACACCGTGGAGGTCATTTTCCTGGAAGGTGAACTTGACCACCAATGAACCTTTACCTCCCTTCCCCGGAAACCTGGCACTGTTTGGGGCTTGTGTCTTGGGTTGGTACCCTGTGGAAGTCATTTTCCTGGTAGGTGATGCTGACCACCAGTGAACCTTTACCTTCCGTCCCCAGAAACCTGGCGCTGTCTTGGGCTTGTGTCTTGGGTTGGTACCCCGTGGAGGGCATTTTCCTGGAAGGTGATGTGGACCACCATAAAACCTTTACCTTACTTCCCCGGAAAACAGCCACTGTCTGGGGCTTGTGTCTCGGGTTGGTACCCCGTGGAGGGCATTTTCCTGGAAGGTGATTTTGACCACCAATGAACCTTTACCTTCCTTCCCCGGAAACCTGAGTCCGTCTGGGGCTTGTGTCTTGGGTTGGTACCCAGTGGATGACATGTTCCTGGAAGGTGATGCTGACCACCAATGAACCTTAACCTCCCTTCCACGGAAACCTGGCACTGTTTGGGGCTTGTGTCTTGGGTTGGTACACCGTGGAGGACAATTTCCTGGAAGGTGAACTTGACCACCAATTAAACTTTACCTCCCTTCCCCGGAAACCTGGCACTGTTTGGGGCTTGTGTCTTGGGTTGGCACACCGTGGAGGTAATTTTCCAGGAAGGTGATGTTGACCACCAATGAACCTCTACCTTACTTCCCCGTAAACCTTACACTGTGTGGGGCTTGAATCTTAGGTTGGTACCCAGTGGAGGACAATTTCCTGGAAGGTGATCATGACCACCAATTAACCTTTACCTCCCTTCCCCGGAAACCTGGCACTGTTTGGGGCTTGTGTCTTGGGTTGGTACCCCGTGGAGGACATTTTCCTGGAAGGTGAACTTGACCACCAATTAACCTTTACCTCCCTTCCCCGGAAACCTGGCACTGTTTGGGGCTTGTGTCTTGGGTTGGTACCCTGTGGAAGTCATTTTCCTGGAAGGTGATGCTGACCACCAGTGAACCTGTACCTTCCGTCCCCAGAAACCTGGGGCTGTCTTGGGCTTGTGTCTTGGGTTGGTACACCGTGGAGGACAATTTCCTGGAAGGTGATCGTGACCACCAATGAACCTTTACCTTGCTCCCCCAGAAACCTGGCCCTGTCTGGGGCTTGTGTCTTGGGTTGGTACACCGTGGAGGTCATTTTCCTGGAAGGTGAACTTGACCACCAATGAACCTTTACCTCCCTTCCCCGGAAACCTGGCACTGTTTGGGGCTTGTGTCTTGGGTTGTTACCCTGTGGAAGTCATTTTCCTGGTAGGTGATGCTGACCACCAGTGAACCTTTACCTTCCGTCCCCAGAAACCTGGCGCTGTCTTGGGCTTGTGTCTTGGGTTGGTACCCCGTGGAGGGCATTTTCCTGGAAGGTGATGTGGACCACCAATGAACCTTTACCTTACTTCCCCGGAAAACAGCCACTGTCTGGGGCTTGTGTCTCGGGTTGGTACCCCGTGGAGGGCATTTTCCTGGAAGGTGATTTTGACCGCCAATGAACCTTTACCTTCCTTCCCCGGAAACCTGAGTCCGTCTGGGGCTTGTGTCTTGGGTTGGTACCCAGTGGATGACATGTTCCTGGAAGGTGATGCTGACCACCAATGAACCTTAACCTCCCTTCCACGGAAACCTGGCACTGTTTGGGGCTTGTGTCTTGGGTTGGTACACCGTGGAGGACAATTTCCTGGAAGGTGAACTTGACCACCAATTAAACTTTACCTCCCTTCCCCGGAAACCTGGCACTGTTTGGGGCTTGTGTCTTGGGTTGGCACACCGTGGAGGTAATTTTCCTGGAAGGTGATGTTGACCACCAATGAACCTCTACCTTACTTCCCCGTAAACCTTACACTGTGTGGGGCTTGAATCTTAGGTTGGTACCCAGTGGAGGACAATTTCCTGGAAGGTGATCATGACCACCAATTAACCTTTACCTCCCTTCCCCGGAAACCTGGCACTGTTTGGGGCTTGTGTCTTGGGTTGGTACACCGTGGAGGACATTTTCCTGGAAGGTGAACTTGACCACCAATGAACCTTTACCTCCCTTCCCCGGAAACCTGGCACTGTTTGGGGCTTGTGTCTTGGGTTGGTACCCTGTGGAAGTCATTTTCCTGGAAGGTGATGCTGACCACCAGTGAACCTGTACCTTCCGTCCCCAGAAACCTGGGGCTGTCTTGGGCTTGTGTCTTGGGTTGGTACACCGTGGAGGACAATTTCCTGGAAGGTGATCGTGACCACCAATGAACCTTTACCTTGCTTCCCCAGAAACCTGGCCCTGTCTGGGGCTTGTGTCTTGGGTTGGTACACCGTGGAGGTCATTTTCCTGGAAGGTGAACTTGACCACCAATGAACCTTTACCTCCCTTCCCCGGAAACCTGGCACTGTTTGGGGCTTGTGTCTTGGGTTGGTACCCTGTGGAAGTCATTTTCCTCGGAGGTGCTGCTGATCACCAGTGAACCTTTACCTTCCGTCCCCAGAAACCTGGCGCTGTCTTGGGCTTGTGTCTTGGGTTGGTACACCGTGGAGGACAATTTCCTGGAAGGTGATCGTGACCACCAATGAACCTTTACCTTGCTTCCCCAGAAACCAGACACTGTGTGGGGCTTGTTTCTTGGGTTGGGACCCCATGGAGGACATTTTCCTGGAAGGTGATGCTGACCACCAATGAACCTTTACCTTCCTTCCCCGGAAACCTGAGTCTTTCTGGGGCTTGTGTCTTAGGTTGTTACCCCCTGGAGAGCATTTTCCTGGAAGGTGATGTGGACCACCATAAAACCTTTACCTTCCTTCCCCGGAAAACAGCAGCTGTCTGGGGCTTGTGTCTCGGGTTGGTACCCCGTGGAGGGCATTTTCCTGGAAGGTGATCTTGACCACCAATGAACCTTTACCTCCATTCCCCGGAAACCTGAGTCCGTCTGGGGCTTGTGTCTTGGGTTGGTACCCAGTGGATGACATGTTCCTGGAAGGTGATGCTGACCACCAATGAACCTTTACCTTCCTTCCCCGGAAACCTGAGTCCGTCTGGGGCGTGTCTCTTGGGTAGGTACCCTGTGGAGGTCGTTTTCCTGGAAGGAACATCAAAATTTAGATTACCAAGGGCACGAACGCGCGTGGGGGGTGCATTATTGGTTTAGTCCGTGGGGGGGTGCTTAAGAGTGGGTGAACTGGTTTGAGTGGTGAGCAAGGTAGATGGAGAAGGGGGCTGCCTTGGAGGATTGCAAGTCAGGGGATTGTCTAGGGTGTGACAGTGGTAGGTACCCATTGGGGGTAATTTTCCTGGAAGGTGATGTTGACCACCAGTGAACCTCTACCTTACTTCCCCGGAAACCTTACACTGTGTGGGGCTTGAATCTTAGGTTGGTACCCAGTGGAGGACAATTTCCTGGAAGGTGATCGTGACCACCAATTAACCTTTACCTCCCTTCCCCGGAAAACAGCCACTGGCTGGGGCTTGTGTCTCGGGTTGGTACCCCGTGGAGGGCATTTTCCTGGAAGGTGATCTTGACCACCAATGAACCTTTACCTCCCTTCCCCGGAAACCTGGCACTGTTTGGGGCTTGTGTCTTGGGTTGGTACCCCGTGGAGGACATTTTCCTGGAAGGTGAATTTGACCACCAATGGACCTTCACCTTCCTTCCCCAGAAACCTGGCGCTGTCTGGGGCTTGTGTCTTGGGTTGGTACACCGTGGAGGTCATTTTCCTGGAAGGTGAACGTGACCACCAATGAACCTTTACCTTGCTTCCCCAGAAACCAGACACTGTGTGGGGCTTGTTTCTTGGGTTGGGACCCCATGGAGGACGTTTTCCTGGAAGGAACATCAAAATTTAGATTACCAAGGGCACGAACGCGCGTGGGGGGTGCATTATTGGTTTAGTCCGTGGGGGGGTGCTTAAGAGTGGGTGAACTGGTTTGAGTGGTGAGCAAGGTAGATGGAGAAGGGGGCTGTCCCGGAGGATTGTAGGTCAGGGGATTGTTTTGGGTTCGATGGTGATAGGTACCCCATGGAGGTCATTTTCCTGGAAGGTGATCGTGACTACCATTGAACCTTTTACTTCGTCCCCCTGAATCCAAGGACTTTCTGGGGCTTGTGTCTTGGGTAGGTACCCCTTGGAGGACATTTTCCAGGAAGTTGATCGTGACCACCAATGAACCTTTAAATTCCTGCCCCGGAAACCTGAGTCAGTCTGGGGGTAGTGTCTTGGATATGTACCCTGTGGAAGTCATTTTTCTGGAAGGAGGTCCTTATCCAGGAAGGTGATGCTGACCACCAATGGACCTTTACCTGCCTTCCCCGGAAACCTGACGCTGTTTGGGCCTTGTGTCTTGGGCAGGTACCCTGCGGAGGTCATCTTCCTGGAAGGAACATCAACATTTAGATTACCAAGGGCACGAACGCGCGTGGGGGGTGTATTACTGGTTTAGTCCGTGGAGGGGCCTTAAGAGTGGGTGAACAGGTTCGAGTGGTGCGCCAGGTAGATGGAGGAGGGGGCTGTCCTGGAGGATTTCTAAGTCAGGGGATTGTTTTGTATGTGATAACGGTAGGTACCCCATGGAGGTCATTTTCCCGGAAGTCGATGCGGACCACCATTGCACCCTTCCCTTCCTTCCCCGGACACCTGAGTCCAATCTGGGGCTTGTGTGTTTTGTTGAGACGCTGGGGTGGTCATCTTCCTGGAAGGAACATCGACATTTAGATGACCAAGGGCACGAACGCGCGTGGGGGGTGTATTATTGGTTTAGTCCGTGGGGGGGCTTAAGAGTGGGTGAACATGTTCGAGTGGTGCGCCAGGTAGATGGAGGAGGGGGCTGTCCAGGAGGATTTCTAAGTCAGGGGATTGTTTTGTATGTGATAACGGTAGGTACCCCATGGAGGTCATTTTCCCGGAAGTGGATGTGGACCACCATTGCACCCTTCCCTTCCTTCCACGGAAACCTGAGTCCATCCGGGGCTTGTGTCTTGGGTTGGTACCCTGCGGAGGTCATCTTCCTGGAAGGAACATCAACATTTAGATGACCAAGGGCACGAACGCGCGTGGGGGGTGTATTATTGGTTTAGTCCGTGGGGGGGCTTAAGAGTGGGTGAACAGGTTCGAGTGGTGCGCCAGGTCGAAGGAGAAGGGGGCTGTCCTGGAGGATTGTAAGCCAGTTGATTGTTTTGGGTGTGATTATGGTAAGTTCCCCATGGGGGTCATTTTCCTGGAAGGAGGTGTTGACCACCAATGAACCTCTACCTTACTTCCCCGGAAACCTTGCCTTGTGTGGGGCTTGAGTCTTGGGTTGGTACCCCGTGGAGGTCATTTTCCCGGAAGTCGATGTGGACCACCATTGCACCCTTCCCTTCCTTCCACGGAAACCTGAGTCCATCCGGGGCTTGTGTCTTGGGTTGGTACCCTGCGGAGGTCATCTTCCTGGAAGGAACATCAACATTTAGATTACCAAGGGAACGCGAGCAGCGTGGGGGGTGCATTATTGGTTTAGTCCGTGGGGGGGCTTAAGAGTGGGTGAACAGGTTCGAGTGGTGCGCCAGGTCGAAGGAGAAGGGGGCTGTCCTGGAGGATTGTAAGCCAGTTGATTGTTTTGGGTGTGATTATGGTAAGTTCCCCATGGGGGTCATTTTCCTGGAAGGTGATCCTGACCACCATCTAAGCTGTAACTTGTTTCCCAGGAATCCAATGACTTTCTGGGGCTTGTGTCTCGGGTTGGTACCCTGTGGAGGTCCTTATCCTGGAAGCTGATCTTGAGTTCCATTGAATCACTACCTTTGTGTCCCTGAGTCCTGGAACAGACTGGGGCTTGTGTCTTTGGTAGGTACCCCATGGAGGTCATTTTCCTGAAAGTTGTCTCGAGCCCAGCATTAGGGCTTCACTGTCTTTCGATTTGCTCCCCTAAATGAGAGGACCATGTCGGGCTTAGGTATTTGTTAGTTACTCCATGGAGGTCATTTTCCTGGAAGCTGATCTTGACCACCATTGACTAACTACCCTCTGTCACCTTAGTCTGGGGACTGTCTGGGGCCTGTGTCTTTGGTAGGTACCCCGTGGGGGTCATACTCCCGGAAGCTGATCCTGACCAACATTGACTGCGTTCCTTCTTTACCCTCTGTGAGCGGACTGTGTGGGGCCTACGTCTTTTGCAGTTACCCCATGGAGGTCTTTATCCTGGAAGGTGATGTGGACCACCGTTGACTAACTACCCTCTGTCCCCTGAGTCCAGGGACTGTCGGGGGCATGTGTCTCTTGTAGGTACCCCATGGGGGTCATTTTCCTGGAAGCTGAATATGACCACAATTGACTGACAACCTTCTGTCACCTTAGTCTGGGGACAGTCTGGGGCTTGAGTTTTTGATAGGTACCCCATGGAGGTCAATTGAGTGGAAGGTGATCTTGACCACCGTTGACTACCTACCTTCTGTCCCCCGAGTCCAGGGACTGTGTGGGGGCATGTGTCTTTGGTAGGTACCCCATGGAGGTCACTATCCTGGAAGCTGATCTTTACCGCCGTTGACTAACTACCCTCTGTCCCCTGAGTCCAGGGACTGTCGGGGGCATGTGTCGTCGGTAGGTACCCCATGGGGGTCATACTCCCGGAAGCTGATCCTGACCAACATTGACTGCGTTCCTTCTTTACCCTCTGTGAGCGGACTGTCTGGGGCCCACGTCTTTTGCAGTTACCCCAATGGAGGTCATTATCCTGGAAGGTGATCCTGTCCACCACTGACTTACTACCTTCTGACCCCTGAGACCGGGCCCTGTCTGGGGCTTGTGTCTTTGGCAGGCACCCCATGGAGGTCATTTTCCTGGAAGCTGATGTGGACCACCGTGGACTAACTATCTTCTGTCCCCTGAGTCCAAGGACTGTGTGGGGGCATGTGTCTTTGGTAGGTAACCCATGGAGGTCATTGTCCTGGAAGCTGAATTTTACCACAATTGACTGCCTTCCTTCTTTACCCTCTCTAAGGGGACTGCCTGGGGCCTACGTCTTTTGCAGTTACCCCATGGAGGTCGTTTTAATGGAAGGTGATCTTGACCACCCCCTGACTAACTACCTTCTGACCCCTGAGACCTGGGACTTTCTGGGGCTTGTGTCTTGGATAGTTACCCCATGGAGGTCACTTTCCTGGAAAGTGATGGTGCACACAAGTGACTCTTTACCTTTTTTTACCCTAAGTCAGTGGACTGTCTTGGGCGTGTTTGTGATAGGTACTCCATGGAGGTTACTTTCCTGGAAGCTGATCTGGACCACCATTGAATCTTTACCGGTTTTTTACCCTAAGTCAGTGGACTGTCTTGGGCGTGTTTGTGATAGGTACCCCATGGAGGTTACTTTCCTGGAAGCTGATCTGGACCACCATTGAATCTTTACCGGTTTTTTGTACCCTAAGTCAGGGGACTGTCTTGGGCGTGTTTGTGATAGGTACACCGTGGAGGTAACTTTCCTGGAAGCTGATCTGGACCACCGTTGACTCTTTACCTTTTTTTTCACCCTAAGTCAGGGGACTGTCTTGGGCGTGTTTGTGATAGGTACCCCATGGAGGTAACTTTCCTGGAAGCTGATCTGGACCACCATTGAATCTTTGGACTTTGGAATGTGCGGTACGTGGAATTGCATTTCCCGGAACTAGGCTTAGGCTTCGACCTGGAATTGAACGACAGCTGAACGAGGACCCCTGGTGGCCAAGTCAATAATTACACCAAGTATTTTTAAAACCGCCTGGAATAGGGGCAAATGGTCGCTTGCTCACAAATCACATTTTTGAGAACGACTCGTTTAAGAGTACTCGCGTGATTTTTTTCCGAGGTCATTTTGTCACCGTTTGCTCCAAATGTTGGAATTCCAACTAACGGTTTGTCCAAATTGCGGAACTCGCGAGTTAATTCCAAGTCCCGCACGAGGGTCAGGGGCCGGACCTTGAATGCAGGCGTCTTGAAGTTAGCACATTAGCTAACCGACGAAAAACCTAGCAACTCCCTATCCCCTCGACGCAATCTGCTCCGCGATCGCGAAGTCGGGCGCGCCTAACGCGTAACCCTAACCCTACCCTTACCCTAACCCTAACCCTCTCTTTATTTCTTTTATTATACTCCCTACCCCAAGCTCTAAAACCCTAACCCTAAGGTCACTGTTCTTCTGGCCTGAACCTAACCCATTCTAGGGAGGGCGCGCCTAATCTGAACCTATTCTAGGGATTCATGCCTGACCCGAACCAGAGAGTGGACACCTGAATAAATATCCCGATAATTGCCTCAACTGAACCAATGATGCTCTGTGCTACTCCAGTCTGTATTTAGAACTGTAGGCTAATAAACAGCTCCTTTGAATGTAATTTCTCTTCTTTCCCGCCGCTAACAACTAGGAAACTTGAGTCTGCTCCTTCCTACCTGATGAGAAGTTTCTGGGATTTTTTCCCTCCGGAGCCCTGGGGCCCCCACTCTTCCTTCCTCCCTGAAGTTGACTGTTGAATTCGGCTAAAAAACACATAAAAATGCAAATAAATCTCTAACAGCAGAGCTATCGAGGATCCCTGCTTCCGTTCTTGTGCCTGATCAATTTCATAATTCTTGTTTACCTCTATTTTAATAATATACAGGTGGCCCCCTCCTTGAGACCCAAAATTCTGATGTAAAACAAAAACATCTCATTCATATACTGTCCCCTTGCTGTGGCTTCAGGCCATTTTATAATTTTTCTTAAACCCAACTCCAACATCTAAAAGGGCTGCCGCTCAGATTATTGTTATCTTTCTTATTAACCTTTTATTTTATAATTTTTAGATGCACCCTGTAAATTTTGGGCCCCCTTCTTTATTGCTAGTCCTACCTGTATTATTATTTTATTTATTTTTTTATTTTTTATTGTTTTTTTTTTTTTGTGGGGATTTTTTGTCTATACAGTCTCCTGAGTACATAAAAAGAGCCAAATTTACCCCAGGTACTGTGTTTTTTTTAGGGTCACCCAGTAGAGTCGGCTGCAATTCAAGCTTAAGAGCCACCCGATTGGAGAAATAAAGCTAACTGAATAGAATGCTTGTGCCCGTGCACAGATGCTGCCTTTCAAGCAGCATCTAACCTTTTCTCAGCCTACTCTTACCCTAACCCTACCCTTTTTGGACTCTGACCACCGATCTGTGCAGTTGTTCAGCCACACTAGCAGCTCTTTTCTTTTAGTGCCCTAGACCTGAGGAAGGCCCATACAGGGCCGAAACGTTGTCGGGCACCTTTCTTTTGGAATTTTTTTAATTAAAAACAATTTGATTTTTATTTACAAACAAATTCATTTAGTTTAAAAACATTTAATTTATAAAAATAATTTAATTTCATTTATTTATTTTCAATTTCATTTTTTTCGAAAAAAACAACAAAAACAAAAAAACATTTCATTTCATTTCATTTTCATTTTAATTATATAAATAGCTAAAAACAAAAAAACAAAACTATTTACACCCACATTATGGGGCCATCTGATGATGGTTAGACCACGGTCCATTATGGCCGGCGGCGCCGCCAACGCCAGCCTCAGTGGCGCCAGGCTGACTGGGGCCCTTATGGACAGCAGTCCACGGGTTGGAGGGCCCGTGCCTTTCCTGCTGCCTCTGGGAGGGGACGGCCCCAGGCTTGGGGCCCTTACCCTTTCAGAGGGCGGCAGGGCCAGCCCTTGTACCCTAACCCTAAACTAAATTAAGTTAAACTAAAACCCAAATGTGATATATTAAACTAAATTAAGTTAAAACTAAACCCAAATAAATTTATTTAAACTAAACTAAGTCAAAGTAAAACCCAAATATATCAAACTAAACTAAGCTAAAGTTAGACCCCAATATAATTATTTAAACTAAACTAAGTTAAACTAAATACAATATATAAACTAAACTATGCCCCAATGTAATTTATTTAAACTAAATTAAGTTAAACTAAAACCCTAATACAATATATTAAACTAAATTAAGTTAAAACTAAACCCCAATACAATTTATTTAAACTAAACCAAGTTAAACTATAAACCCAACTATACAAACCTAATCCCAGGACAGAATTAGAACTAAACTAAGCCCCACCCACTCTATATATAATCAGCACAAGGTTCATTCTCACTCAGTTGGACAACGGACGCGGGCCAGAGAAGGAAAGTACGAGAAAGTAAGGGCAGAAAGCAACAGAAAACTAGTACAGACAGAAAAGAACAAGCAAAGATAGAAAAGCCAAGGGGGTGCCATAAAACAAAGAAGAAATAAAGGGGGAACAAAGAAACAGAAGATAAAGACAAAGAATAAAGAATAAAGAAACAGAGAAGGCTCAGGACCGCCTGAAGAAGAAACAATAAAGTCGAAATGTCGCGAACGAATCCTGCAGCCGAAAACCTAAGAAAGAGGGAAAGAAAAGACAAAGAATGACTAGAAAAGACGAAAGACAAGACAAAGGACGTCACGGTTAACCGAAAAGCCAAAGAAAGACAAACGGCAAATGAGACACAGCTAAGACAGGGTCCAACTAAGTGGAGTTCCACTAATTTTTAAGGCCTACTCATATGGCGGACGATAAATAAACAAAAATAAATACAAAAACAAACAAAAAATTGTTACGGGCTGTCAGAACCCCACAGTCCTAGGCCCGTGCATCTCCTGGATCCCTAGCGGACCCAGGTTCCTAACCCAAAACCTAACCCTAACCCTACACTAACCCTAGGGTTAGTGTGCAGCTCCTAATAGGTCAGAACTATCAATATCTGCAAACAGAAAGCTAGCTGGCTTTTCTCTTAACCTTATGGGCATACTGTTTAAGTTTTATTTATTTTTGTTCTGTTTTTTTTTGTTTTCGAAGCCTGTAAGTATCCATCTTAGTGTTTTATTTCCATAGGTACGTATTTCTCTGTTTCAGATCATGTCTGCTGCTACTTCTCGTCGTAAATGCCTTAACAGCCCTGACACTTTTGTTATATTTATGGTAGTTTCTCCAAGTCAGAGCAAACATCAGTGCATTTGTCAAACAAGCATATTTTACATATTTTAAAGTAAAACTCAGACGAGCCATGGGCCCTCACAAAGTGTGTAAGCACAAAGCATGTAAACATTTGGTTTCCCCGTGGTTTGACCAGAGCAGAAAGATCACTGCACGGACTGTTACTGTAGTTTAGTGAAAACATCAGGATTTAACAAGAAAAATAAAGTCAAATAGAAAATCTGCTGTCAGCTACAGACCAATGCCTCATTCAGCCGAAACTCCAGAGACAGTTTTTAAACAACTACCTCCTTTAGAAGACCTGAGTGATGTTGAAGAATGCAGGGACAGCAATGATGCTGATTTTAAATTCATGTGGGTTCAGTTCATCGGGGATTTGATCAGCTCGAGTTGAATGATTTGGCATGTGATCTGGGCCTGTTAGGTACAGTGTTTTTTATACTTTCGAAGAAACGAAGATCCTTTATTTTAAAAACTTGAAGTGATCGAGAAAAACTGAGATCAGTTTTGGATTTAGCACCAAAAAATTAGTTGAAATAACTAATTTAATTAGTTAAAATAGCTGTCAGACCTAACTCAACTAAAAATGTTCCCCAGTATAATCTACAAAACCCAAACCAGTGAAGTTGGCACGTTGTGTAAATCATAAATAAAAACAGAATACAAGGATTTGCAAATCCCTTTCAACTTATATTCAATTGACTTCACTGCAAAGACAAGATATTTAACGTTTAAACTGAGAAACTTTATTTTCTTTTGTAAATAATCAGCAACTTAGAATTTAATGGCAGCAACACGTTGCAAAAAAGTTGTCACAGGGTCATTTTTACCACTGTGTTACATCGCCTTTCCTTTTAACAACACTCAGTAAACGTTAGGGAACTGAGGAGACCAATTTTTGAAGCTTTTCAGGTGGAATTCTTTCCCATTCTTGCTTTATGTACAGCTTAAGTTGTTCAACAGTCCGGGGTCTCTATTGTTGTATTTTACACTTCATAATGCACCACACATTTTCAATGGGGGACAGGTCTGGACTACAGGCAGGCCAGTCTAGTACCAGCACTCTTTTACTAAAAAGCCAGATTATTTACTTATTTATTTATTTACTTATTTAGTTATTTATATATATTTTTCATTTTTTCTGTCTATAGAGTGTCTGAATGATCACATTGTGTTGATTTGATCTATTTTTTTTTACTTTGAAAGAGTGGTAAAGTTGATTCAAAAATCAGAATCCCTCTTTCTGTCATTTTCATTTGAAGCTCGTCCTGTCCTGAGTCCACCTCCTGGTTTGTCCCAGAGTCTGACAGACTACATCTCTGATTTCCCAGCAGAGAGTTTTTCTGACACTCTGAGTAACCACAGAGGCCTGGAGGCAGAGAGGGTTTATAGTTCTGCTCCTTAAAGCAGCCGAGGCAGAAAACACCTCCGATTGATTTGATTCAGTAAGTCTGAGCTCCTCATCAGGCCGGCCTCCTCTTCAGTCAGAGCGCTGAAGATGAACTTTGAACTTTACATTTATTCATGGTGCGGGGGGGGGGGGGGGGCTGCACAGACCAATCAGATCCTTCTCAGAGCTGACTTCACTAACTCTTCCTTTGGGTGGTCTGTTTGGAGCCGTCCTCTTTGGTTTCATGTTGACCTCTGGATGACCTCGCTGACCTCCACACCTGATCCACAGGGTCATGTGACCCAAATGTCAGAGGTCAAGGGTCAGCTAAGAAGAATCACAATTTGAGAATCTGCACCTCAAAGCTCCAAAGTTTCATCCTCGCTTCCTTCACTTGTGTCTTAGTCCAAAGACAAGGAAATGAGGAAAGAAGAGAGGAAACGAGGAGAGGAGAGAGGAAACAAGGACAGGAGAGAAGAAACAAAGAGAGGAGAAAGGAAATGAGGAGAGAAGAGAGAAAGAGAGAGGAAATGAGGAGAGGAGAGAGGAAACGAGGAGAGGAGAGAGGAAATGAGGAGAGGAGCGAGGAAACAAGGAGAGGAGCGAGGAAACAAGGAGAGGAGAAAGGAAATGAGGAGAGAAGAGGAGAGAGGAAATGAGGAGAGGAGAGAGGAAACGAGGAGAGGAGAGAGGAAATGAGGAGAGGAGAGAGGAAACTAGGAGAGGAGAGAGGAAACAAAGAGAGGAGAAAGGAAATGAGGAGAGAAGAGAGGAAACGAGGAGAGGAGAGAGGAAACGAGGAGAGGAGCGAGGAAAGGGTTAGGAGAGGAGAGAGGAAACGAGGAGAGGAGCGAGGAAACAAGGAGAGGAGCGAGGAAATGAGGAGAGGAGAGAGGAAATGAGGAGAGGAGAGAGGAAATGAGGAGAGGAGATGAGGAGATTCATTTTAAGAGCATTGAGACATCCTCTCCTCCGGAGCGTCACATGAAGCAACATCTTTTAGTGATGACGGCGTCACAGCTGGATAAACCAGTCCGAGCGCACGGGAGAAACTGAATTAAGGAAAATAATGTAAACTCCAGGGCGCTCAACCGCAGTAAATTCATATTCACTTTACATCAGTTTAACATGAATATGTACAAGAATGAAAAAGAAAAATGTCACATTTTCCCAGGCACAGAATGATAGGAGATTTTAATTGTTATATTGCAGCCACTTTGTGTTCATAGATAATGTGTTTATTCTGCTATAAGCACTTAAACCCTCCTCTCTGCGCGTTTACATAGAAAAAAAATGTAAAGGCCTGAGATAAAAATGTACAATTCACCAATTTCCCTCCTTATTTATGCTTGGTTGGATCAGGAACTACATAAAACATGCTTTTCATTAATGTGCATTATAATCTGCCTGACCATGGGGTCCATTGAGGGCTGATATTTGTCAATGAGCATCTCTATTTTTAAATTTATTATTGTCCATGTTTGCTGTTTGTAAATGTATGTATGGTCTGGGTCTAGGCCCTTTGGGATAAATAAAGTTGTCTAATCTAATCTAAAGTAAAATGTGTTTTCCTGAACAGACCTGTCTACTGTAGCAGCCTCACAGTTACAGACATAAATACAAACACAGATAAATCAGGACAGACAACAGATGGAAAACCTGGAAGAAATGCCTCATGATAATGTTCAATATTTCTGTGATATCAATCTGTCCAGCTTAGAAATCAATTAAATGATGAGTCAAACATTTCTTTGCACAGTGAATACAATAAAAAAAGAGATAAAAGAGACACTGAAGTTTAGTAACTGCTCACATTTTGAGGGAACATAAAGGGCTCTAATTTCGTAGACTAAGCGCAAGCGCAGGCTCACCTGCCATGCGCCGGCCTGCGCCGCGCGGACTGGGTGTGACCGGCGCACTTTGCAAGTTTCCTGCAGTGCCAAGAGAGGCGCACTCAAGGTGCAGAGGAGAGCGTCCACGCCCACGTCTCTGCCTCTCCGCGCAAATGTCAAAGTAGGAGGAGAATAGACGTGAGTGGGATTAACACAGCCGATCGCTGTCTTCACCAATCAAATGAGCGCCTCTCCTCGCCTTTAAATGCGCTGCGGCTGAGGCGCAGAGTCTGATTGGTCTGAATGATCCCCGCACCCACAGAAACAGTGTGCTGAAAGACCCAGCAGTGGAGACTGTCAGAGCCACTGTCCGGTGTGCTGGACAAAATTAACACTGCGCGGGTTGCGCCAGGCTTGCGCCCTCTGTGCTGCATCACGAAATTAGAGCCCTAATTGTTAAATGTGGATACAGCTTCTCTTGCTCCATGATGTTTACATTTCACACATGTGGGCACCTGACGCTTTACAGCTGCTGCTGATAAGTCACAAGGGGGTTCTAAAATACTGTTACACCTCTGTGTCTGTACTGACATAAACCAGGCTCTGTTACACTTTAACACTTCTGTGTCTGTACTGACATAATCCAGGCTCTGTTACACTTTAACACCTCTGTGTCTGTACTGACATAATCCAGGCTCTAAAACACTGTTACACCTCTGTGTCTGTACTGACATAAACCAGGCTCTGAAACACTGTTAGACCTCTGTGTCTGTACTGGCATACACCAGGATCTGATATGATGTTACATCTCTGTGACTGTACTGATATAAACCAGGCTCTGAAACACTGTATACCTCTGTGTCTGTGTCTCTACTGATATAAACCAGGCTCTGATATACTGTTACACCTCTGTGTCTGTACTGACATAAACCAGGATCTGAAATAATGTTACACCTCTGTGTCTGTACTGACCTAAACCAGTCTCTGAAACACTGTTGCACCTCTGTGTCTGTACTGACATAAACCAGTCTCTGAAACACAGTTACACCTCTGTGTCTGTACTGACAAACAGTTTCTGAAAAAATAATTACACCTCTGTGTCTGTACTGACATAAACCAGGCTCTAAAATTCTGTTACACCTCTGTGTCTGTACCCACATAAACCAGGCTCAAAAATAATGTTACACCTCTGTGTCTGTACTGACATACACCAGAATCTGAAATAATGTTACACCTCTGTGTCTGTACTGACATACACCAGGATCTGAAACACTGTTACACCTGTGTGTCTGCACTGACATACACCAGGATCTGAAATAATGTTACACCTCTGTGTCTGTACTGACATAAACCAGTCTCTGAATTAATGTTACACCTCTGTGTCTCTACTGACATAAACCAGTCTCTGAAACACTGTTACACCTCTGTGTCTGCACTGACATAAACCAGGCTATGATGTACTGTTCCACCTTTGTGTCTGTACTGAGATAAACCAGGCTCTAAGATACTTTTACATGTCTGTGTCTGCACTGGTATAAACCAGGCTCTTTTATAATGTTACACCTCTGTGTCTGTACTGACATAAACAAGGCTCTGAAACATTCTTGCACCTCTGTGTCTGTACTGACATAAACCAGGCTCTGAAACACTGTTACAACTCTGTGTCTTTACTGGCATAAACCTGGCTGTAAGATACTGTTACACCTCTGTGTCTGTACTGGGATAAACCAGGCTCTGAAACACTGTTACACCTATGTGTCTGTACTGACATAATCCAGGCTCTGTTATACTTTTACACCTCTGTGTCTGTACTGACGTAAACCAGACCTTGAGTTTATTTGATGAATGAATGGCAGTCATATTCTTTATTGTCCAATCAGAGGCCTGCTGACTCTTTGGCCCCCAAATCATGAAAAAATCTGAAGTTTCTTACTTCTCTGAACGCTTTGAGCCTGAAGGTCTGACAGGTGGATCTACATCTGCATTCATCACCACCTGGTTAAGCTCACCTGTGACCTGCTCCTGACCCTATGTTAGTGATGATGTCTCTGTGAGGTGGAGCACCCTGTGAACATGTTTGAACCTTCATCATCACGGAACATCCACACTGATCAACACACACATCTGCAGACCTGAGGACAGACTGAGCCTCTTGTAGGGGTCCTCCTGATTAGGTCACAGTCTGGAGACATGAAGCCGTCACGCAGCCTGAACACATCTAACCTGAAACCAACGTTAGCGAGGAGCCTGAACACATCTAACCTGAAACCAACGTTAGCGAGGAGCCTGAACACATCTAACCTGAAACTAACGAGGACCCTGGCAGTCCTGGTGGACCGCACACAGACCATAAACAGGAGGGAGGGTTCACTTAAAGTGCACAGCGGTTTATTTACCCTGGAGGTGCCAGGTACTGCTCAGCCATATCAGCCAATCACAGTCAGTCTTTCTGCAGCCTGCTCTGCATGACAGACCGTCAGCGGGGGGGTCGTCCACCCAGACAGGATCCACCATCCTCCCTGACCTCAGGCCTCATAGTCTGATCTATAGGTACAGACCAGGAGAGATCTATGAAGCTCGCTTATTCACTAAACACGGCATGAAGGTGGCATACGCGTCCTCCCACGCAAAGGTTGTGATTTATAAAACAAACTTGTCTGGAGAATGAGCACAAACTTTGATCGTGTAGTTAAACATTTTGTAGACAGAGAGCTAAAGCCAGAGTTATTTCAAACATTTAATGTCTTCATGTCTCAGACTGTAGACCCACGTGATCACCAACAGAGTCTGGAGTTTTCCTTTGGTGAGCCGTTAGCTCTTCTGTATGATTGTTCATATATCAAACTTTGCATTCAGAGGATATAGAGCAGTGGGTTGTACTGACTGATTAGCTTTAGTTGTGTGTAACAATCAGTCTAACTGCTGAGTCAGCATATAAACTGTGCAGTGGGGGATGGTCCATCCATCTGGGAGAGATTCTGATCTACATAAATCCAAATAACACTGATGAAGAGCTCGGTCGATCAGCTGCTTCTGTGGATGCAGCTTGTGGTTATATCCAAAAATTAGTTTCATCCCTAAATTTGTTTTGTGTTAACATTCAAAATTGTATTCAGTGTAATTATGAGCTTTAATAGAAGTCGGTTTGGTTTAGCTGACATCAGTGTGACATCAGAGTGACATCACTTCCTTTTTATGTCTTTGCGTGTTTGATTTAGTGTGTGAGTGTGTGTTTGTGGGTGTTAAATGTGGACTGGGGGGGTGGGTTGGGTTATATATTTTCATTGTAAGTAATTTGTAATTTTTGATTTAATTATCTTATTTAAAGAGACTGTGAGGAGTTTTTAAGTAATTACAAAAAAGTCTCCCTTTTAGATATATGCCTGATGGAAATACACACTTATCGATGAGTTTTATAGCATCTAAATAGGTTATCTATAAATGCTATTCTTTAGCCTCCTGGTCGGGTTGTACAGGGCTGGACTGGCCTGGACTGGCCTGGATACTCAACTTCAGGAACAAGACAATTAAAACTAGAGCAAATTAATATTATTTTATTATTTATATTACACATCTGAGAGCGCCGGGCTGTAAGTAGCGATATATAGCCGTCTACAACTACGATAATAACTTTTCCCCGCATTGCTTGTCGTCACACATCAAAAACTACCGCTACGTAACTAGAAAGAGATACATTACCTCGTGGCTTTGATTCCTGTAAGTTGTTGAAAAAGAACTTGTAAAGCAATGCAGAGTTCCGAAAAAGATCCATGCTGCATTCATCAGCATTACAAACAAACACATTTGGCTTCACGTCTCCGGTGCGTTCAAGTTGTAGTCAGAAGTAGGAATTTTGAGCTCCGAGTGGGAAACTAAACTGGAACGTCCCCCAAAGTCTGAATTTTCCACTGGGAACCCGGTGAAACCTCGCCACCCCGAGGTGTCAATCGAAGATGGATGCCCCCAGTGTGAACAGTTATTTAGCTCCTGTAATAATCCATTTATTTGCACTTCTGACTGGGGTGTGTCGCTCTAGATCAGCTGTATACATAGTATTGTTAGATTTATATTTACAAAAATGCTGCCATAGTGATAATCACATTCTTCATACAACAACGCAGGGTGTGCTAATAACAGCTAACAATAGCCAGGTAGTTAGGCATGTTTTTTTCTGACTTCAACTGGAACGCCGATAAGTCGGAGATGATGTCACTCCCATTTCCGAGGTTACAGGAAAGCAGCATTACGCCGGTGATAAATTCTCCTCATAGCACCTTTAACTTCTTATATAAAGCGCAGCGAGGCCGATCCACGCCTCCCTGTCCCCCCACACAGGTGCCAGAGAGGGAGGTGAAAAGGCGTGAGTGGGTTTAACACAGCCGAGTGCTGTCTTCACCAATCAAATGACCGCCTCTCCTTCCCTTTAAATGCGCTGCGGGCAGGGCACAGCAACTGATTGCTCTGAATGGTCCCCGCCACCATGACCACGGTGTGCTGGGAAGACCCAGTAGTGTAGACGGTCAGAGCAGATGTCACTTTTACTGTAACTTAGAAAGCAAAGGGGCCATCGAGGCACATCACAGTGTGGGCCACCTTGCAGGACAGATGTAATCTGTTCCTGTGTCATTAACAGGAGAACACAATTAAATGACAGTTCCATTTAAACACAGCAGCAGGCTAATCCATTCATCATAATGTGATCCACCTGCACTCCTGGTCTGTCATCACCAAATAGCAGAAACTTTGGTGATATATCCTCTCCTGGTATCTCCTCCTCATCCTCCTCAATAATGTACTCCATCTTTTTAGATCAGGTTAAGAATAAAGACTAAAACAGAAATATGGGAAATCACAGGTAAATCCTTACGACAAAGAGGGACATACCTTTATTCAGCGAGCCCCTAACCCTAACACTACTCTGTATCAGACGATGAAGCTGTTTGTTGTTCAGAGATGTGAGCTTGTTAGCTTGCCTCACACTCTAGCTGCCATCGGGTTAAGTTTTCATTATGACAAACTGCTTTAATCCGACGTCAGATGTGACGGGACAATTAACATAGATATAAATGTATATGCTGGTTCAGACGGTTACATTAAATAGTGATTGCTGTGATTGTTCATTGCATTGAAATGTGCCTGACACTCTGGAAACCTGCCTCTGAGGCTTTGTTGACGTGTGCTACTGTCAGACAAATTATCGCTGCACCAACTGCGCTTCACCTGCACCGAGAATAGACCAGGTTGGAGCTGGCGAGCTCTCAGCGAACCTTCTGTGCAGTTTTTTGGCACAAAATTGTCACTGCACCAACATGAATCTGTCGACACCTCCCCCTGGCGCAACGTCAAACCCATTTCAGCGCAGTGGGTCTACCAAATTGCCAAATTGGCTGCGCACAGCAGTGCTGCAACAGAAGTTAACACTGTGCAGGGTTTGCCAGCTCCACCACCCTGCACTGCACCAGGACATTAGGGCCCTGAGCGTTCAACAGGTGTCAGTTTTCCCTTTAACATCATATTTGGATCATTGTGGTCGACCAGCTGAGAACAATGTGCATTTTTTTTTTTTTTTATAAATCTTTTTATTAAACATTTTGGCAGTTAACAAGGCATACAAGAAACATATCAAAATCATCATCACTGAATCGGCCAGTTGCAGCCATCACCCCCTTTCCCACCCAACCCACAGTTGCATAGCTGTACATTTAAAAAAAAAAAATAAATAAATAAATATATAAATAAAAAAATATATATATATATGTATATATATACATATACATACATACATATATATATATATACATATACATATATATACACACATACATACATACATACACATATAAAATAAAAAAAATAAAAAAAATAAAATAAAAGGATAAATAAATAAAATATATATATATACATACATATATACACACAGACATACACATAAATACACACATGCATATACATACACACATATATATATACATATACACATATATATACATACTCATACACATATACACATATACATACACACATATACACACATACATACATACATATACATACACATACATACACATATACACACACACACACACATGCATGTAATTAGGGAAGTAAATGCATAGACAGTATGTACCAATATAATTTCAGTAAGGTATACAAGGATGAAAGTATAAAAGTATAAAAGTATAAGTACATAAAAGTATAATAGAGACTGTGCTGTGCTGGTGACCTAATATGAGAACAGAGTCCAATAAAAAGTTCCAGTCACTACAAATTGAAAGGCTGTGAGCAACCACGTTGGAAGTAGATGTGCAGAAATCTCAAAAGTGCTGGCAAAGAATCAGTCCTCGGCTATAAGGCATCAAAGGAACTAACCTCATAAATCAACAGTTACAAATAGCCAAGTCAGACGAGTTAAAAAAAACACATAAATAGAACAGATGACACACCCAGAGTGGGTAAGGGAAGATAAAATAAAAAAAAAAAAAAAAGTCGTAAAGATATAGCCAGAGGCTCTATAGCAATCACAAATAGAAGAGGTGAGAGTGGGCAGCCCTGTCGTGTGCCCCGTTGTAATCGAAAGTAAGGGGAATGGACATTGTTGGAGCAGACAGAGGCTGACGGAGATGAGTATAACAACTTTACCCAAGAAACAAAGCTAGGGGAAAAACCAAATTGGTGCATTGTGGCAAAAAGATACGTCCACTCGACCCGGTCGAATGCTTTTTCAGCATCAAGAGAAACGATCATTTCTTGGGCATCCGACCGGGTCGACGTGTAGATGACATCAAAAAGCCTGCGAACATTATGAAAGGAATTGCGTTTCTGAATAAAGCCAGATTGATCCTCAGAGATTACAGAGGGGAGCGCAGTCTCTAAGTGTAGGGCAAGAGCTTTGGAGAGAATCTTAAAATCTACATTAAGGAGGGATATAGGCCTGTAGGATTCACAAAGAGTTGGATCCTTACCCTTCTTGGCCAGTAAGGAGATAGAAGCCTGAGTTAAGGTTGGTGGAAGAAGGCCGCGCTCAAAAGACTCAGTAAACATGGCAAGAAGTAATGGGGACAATAAATCAGAAAACTTTTTAAAGAATTCAACACAAAATCCATCCGGGCCGGGGGATTTCCCGCTTTGCATAGCTGTGATAGCTCCAGTGATTTCGGACAAGGTTAAAGAGCTTTCAAGCTTTGAGTTAAGTTGTTGGCTAACAGCTGGCAATTTAATCCTATCGAAGAAAGAATTGAGTAAGGATGTACTATTTTGACTTTCCGACGAGTATAAAGTTTTGTAAAATACAGAGAAACAATCATTAATGTCTTTAAGATTAGTTAACATAGCACCAGAGGCAGATTTAATTTTAGGTATCAAGCCAGATGAGGTGAATTGGCGAGCCTGGGAAGCAAGGAGCTTACTAGCCTTCTCACCGTGTTCATAAAACTTGTGGCGACTCTTCAGTAGTAATCGTTCCTCTTTAGAGGTTAAGATTGAATCATATTCCGCCTGGAGGCGCAGCCTCTCCTTATACAGATCCGGATCAGGTGATTGAGAATATTGTACATCCAGATTACGGATATCATGGGATAACTTTTCGAGTTTTGCAACCTCTCGTTTTCTGTTGTTAGACACATAGGAAATAATCTGGCCTCGGATATATGCTTTAAGGGTCTCCCATAAGATTGACCTTGAGATTTCAGCTGAATCGTTTAACTCCAAGAAGGTTTTAATTTCAGATGTCAAAAATTTTGAGAAATTGTCATCAGCAAGTAAGAGAGGATTTAGTCTCCAGGGCGAAAATGAAGGGGGTTGGTGAGGTATAATAAGTTCAAAGGTGACTGGAGCATGATCTGATATGACAATACTCTCATAGGAACAGTTTTTAACTAAAGAAAGAAGATTATTGTCTAATAAAAAGTAGTCAATGCGGCTGAAAGAATGATGCACTGAAGAAAAGAATGAGAAAACTTTAGCAGACGGAAATAAAAATCTCCAAGGATCAGAGAGACCATATTGATTACACAAAGACTTTATGGTTGTTGCAGATTTGGACGGCAGTATCATTCTGGGTGATGACCTGTCCAGATTTTGGTCAATAGTGCAATTGAAGTCTCCGCCAATTATTAGAGTATGACTGTCTATATTCGGTATATCAGAGAATAGCTTAATAAAGAATTGGTTATCGTCCCAGTTGGGTGCGTAAAGGTTCACCAGAGTAACTGGTTTACCATAGAGCTCTCCTGACACAATAACAAAACGGCCTCTGCTATCTAAGTCAACCTTCTTAACAGTGAATGAGACATTTTTATGTATCAGGATAGCACACCCACGACTCTTAACATTAAACTGTGAGTGATATACCTGACCGACCCAGCTGCGCCGAAGCGTAGGGATATCAGAGTTGCATAGATGGGTTTCTTGAAGAAGGGCGACTCCGACCTTCAGGGATGAAAGATGTGAGAGGACTTTATTCCGTTTAAGAGGACGGTTTAACCCCCTAACATTCCAAGAGATGAATTTAACGATTTTTCCACAAGATGGTACACTCATTTAAGTAAAGGTGTGGTAGTGAGAGTAGTACTGGATAACATAGAGTTTGTAGAGGTCAATTTGGACATGAGATTGAGATACAGACATGTAGGGCTTGAGGGAACAATAGAGTAATAATAAAGAATAGAAGGATGAAAGAAGAGGGGAAAGGAGAAGAAAGAAAAAAACAAAACAAAAAACAAAACAAAAATAAATAAATAAATAAGATAAAATAAAATAAAATAAAATAAAAGGAAACACACACAAAACATGAAAACAGTACAGCAAGAACTTACCCCAACCAGGAACCCCAACCAAGAACCCCTTATGACCCACCCACCACATCTCCCCAGTGAGATGCCTATTCTTAACCTGAAACATTGACTTAGCAGTCTAACTCTAACTAGACTAAACTATCGCTAGTCAAACAAGACCTAGCTTCTGCTCCAAATTACATAAGTCACAGTGCAGGGAAGTGCAAAATATCTACCTAAAAATAAGTAAATAAACAAAATAAAAATAATAATAATAGATAAAGATTGATAATAATAATAGTAATAATAATAATAGTAGCAAAATAATAATAATAATAATAATAATAGTAATAATAAAACAGAATAACTTTCAAAAAAGATAATGTCTCAGACACTTAGTAGCAAGTGACAAACTGCAATATAGTCCATAACGAAAGTTCGATATAGCAACTGAGAGAGCATACGATAACATGGTTGCAGGAATTCAATGGCTAACATTAGCTTTACTAGCTCAGGAGTGCAACACGGCTAACAGCCCCAATAGCTTAGCAACCAGAAGCTAACTTACAATGTCCGGAGAGAATGAGAAAAACAGCGGGGTAGTCCCATTATCATATGTTCAGTCACCCGGTGGTTGTGGGATCATCTGCTGGATGAAAGAGATAACCTCCTGAGGTGAATCAAAGAAGTGCTTTGCTCCGTTGTGGGCGACCCGCAAACGAGCTGGATGCAGCAGAGTGAACTCCAGGCCGGCCTCTCGTAGCTTGCTTGACTGGGATGAATGCGGCCCTCTTCTTGGCTAACTCGGCGCTGAAATCAGGATAAAAGTGAACCCTTGCTCCTCTGAAGAGTAGTTGGCCCTTCTCCCTCGACAGACGCAGAATAAGCTCCTTCGTCTGGAAGTGGTGTAGCCGGATAATCATCGGCCGTGGGGGCTGGTTCTGCTTCGGCGGCGGGGCTAGCGAGCAGTGGGCCCTGTCTACAACCGGGGGTTTGGCGAAGTTTTCTTCCCCGAAAACCTCGAGCAGAAGTGCCTCCACGAACGCGGCAGGACGGGGTCCTTCTCCACGCTCGGGGATTCCTATCACCCTGATGTTATTCCGTCTGGAGCGGTTTTCGAGGTCTTCCAGCTTCGTCTTCATCTTCACGTTATCTTTAGCCAAGTCGGAGCACAGCTTCTCCAAGGTGATCACTCGGGCATCAACATCAGTGAGTGAATCACGCATCTCTTGTAGCTTCACTTCATGGGCTTGTAGAGTTGATTTAAGCGTTTTAAGCTCGGACAGTATCTCGGTCCGTGACGTGCAGACCTCGGAGCGGATGTCGTTGAGCAGCTTTGCGATATCAGAGGGCTGTAAGGCAGCTTCAGCGTCAGGGGGGCTCGAGCAGCTATCCAGGCTAGTACAGCTATCCATGCTAACGCAGCTATCGGTGGTGTCTTGGGCCGTGTTCGGACCTGTCTTACGAGGCTTGTATCTCGACATATTTGTCGTCAATAAGAGTACACTGTGTCAGTTCTGCCTTAAAGCTTAAAGCTGAGTTGGATATATCAGGAAGCGGATATATTGTAGGCATCAAGAATAAAGTATATCGGAGCAGCGGACTTGCGGTCTATTCACATCGCCATCTTGCCAGAAGTCGAACAATGTGCATTTAAACACTTCTGTATCTTTGAAATATAAAAAGATCTGATTCTTCAAATCCCAACGCACTAACAAGCTAAAGGTGAACAGAGTGTCACAGAGGGAGAAGGAAAAACACAATAACATTCACTGAATCACATTTTTATCTTTTACAGTTCAGAAGAGCTGAGCACAAACTCAGTGTTACCTCAGAGCTAAAACATCATCGTCTACATCGCTGTTCCTGGAAAGTTCACATCAGAACAGACTGCTTGTCAATGGGATAAATAAAGTGCAGAATGACGAAATGTCCCAAAAACTAAACTTCATGATCAAAGAGAGAACGCTGCGCCTAATCACGGCATGCCTAATCACGGCGTGCCTCGGTCTTTTTAATGAGATGAATGTGTGTGAAACCCAGAGTGACAGCCATCCTTTGATTCAGCTCGCTCTCCTCTCACGCTCTGAGCCAAAGCAGAGATAAAGACAAGGAGGCGAGGAAGCAAGGAGGCAAGGAGTCATCAGCAGGATTTACCCCAGCCCTGAAACTCTCTCCTGTGGGTCAGAGCTGCAGCTCTGCAGACGTCAGTCTGTGATCCATGTGGACGCCCTGCAGGATGGGCAGCAGAGGCTGCTGCTGAAGTACACCAGGAAACAAGGGAACAAGGAAACAGGGGAACAAGGGAACAAGGGAACGAGGGAACGAGAGACTATAAGTCAATCTGTATTTGTATGGCACCAGTTTAACACAAGTTTTAGCTCAAGGCACTTTACCGTAGAGCAGGCTGAGGACACAAGGCCCTAATTTACTGGCACAAGGTGGTGCACCCTGAGCAGTGTTAACTTAGTCCAGTGCACCACTGCCAGTTTGACAGTTTGTTAGACCAGTGTGACGGCGCACCAGGGGAGGTGTGGACAGATTCAGGTTGGCACAGTGACAACTTTGTGCCAAAAAAGTGTGGTGAAGGTGAAGGTGAAGGTGTGCTGAATGCTTACCAACTCCAATCTGGTCTATTCTTGGTGCAGGTAAAGCGCAGCTGGTGCAGCGGTAATTTGGTGACAGGTGCACACGTCACCAAAGCCTCAGAGGCAGGTCTCCAGAGTGTCAGGCACATTTTAGTGCAATAAACAATCACAGCAATCACTATTTAATGTAACCGTCTGAACCAGCACATACATTTATATCTATATTAACTGTCCAGTCACATCTGATGTCAGATTAAAGCCGTTTGTCATGATGGAAACTTAATCTGACGGCAGCTGGAGTGTGACACAAACTAACGAATTCACATCTCACAAGCCACAAACAATTTTTATTTTTAACGTGATCTAAAAAGATGGAGTACATTAGTGAGGAGGATGAGGAGGAGGTACCAGGAGAGGGTATATCACCAAAGGTTCTGCTGTTTGGTGATGACAAACCAGGAGTGCAGGTGGATCACATTATGATGAATGGATTAGCCTGCTGCTGTATTTAAATGGAACTGTCTCTTAATTTTGTTCTCCTGTTCATGACACAGGAACAGATTACATCTGTCCCACGAGGTGGTCCACACGGTGACGTGCATCATGGGCTCCGATGGCTCAGTTGCTGTAAGTGGCTCCAGCACACCATGGCCATGGTGGTGAGGGTCAGACCGATCAGTCACTGCTTCTCGTCTGCAGCACATTTAAAGGTAAGGAGAGGCGGTCATGTGATTGGTGAAGACAGCACTCGGCTGTGTTAAACCCACTCATGCCTTTTCTCCTCCCTCTCTGGCACTTGTGGGGTTGGCAAGAAAGGAGGCGAGGGTGCGCCTCACAGCACCTCGCTGCACCATGCAGGAAACTTGCAACATGCGCTGTGAACACCCTGTTGGTGCAATGCAGGCGCAGCGCACCCGGCCTGACCTGTGGCACGCCTGGTCTACGAAATTAGAGCCCTAAAGTTTAAAGGTCAAAATGACCAAGGGACAGTAAAGGACTCTCTGATATGTCTCTCTCCGACTGCACAGAGACCTAAACTGACTCTTGCCAATCACAGGGCTGTCACATTCAGGACGGTTCAGACATTCATTTTACTCATGTTTCAAATCTGTGCCCGGTCAACAGGACCTGCTGTTCTTTATTTCATCCACTCGGTGGAGCGTCAGTCTCAGTCTAAATAAATGAAAGACTTCATGATCTCATGGACAGACCAGGTCTTCTCTTATTTAATGAGCACCAGGTCACTGTGCTGTGGTCCGGTCCCTTTGGACTGCACTCATGTCTCTCCTCATATGATTAAGAACAGTCTCCAGGCTCTGACTGTGTCCACATCAGTCACTGTGCTGTGGTCCGGTCCCTTTGGACTGCACTCATGTCTGTCCACATGTGATTAAGAACAGTCTCCAGGCTCTGACTGTGTCCACATCAGTCTTTGTGCTGTGGTCCGGTCCCTTTGGACTGCACTCATGTCTGTCCACATGTGATTAAGAACATTCTCCAGGCTCTGACTGTGTCCACATCAGTCACTGTGCTGTGGCCCGGTCCCTTTGGACTGCAGTCATGTCTCTCCTCATGTGATTTAGAACAGTCTCCAGGCTCTGACTTTGTCCACATCAGTCCTTGGCCTTCAAACAGAAGCTCCAGCTGGATGTTTTCTCTTCTGTCTCCTTCTTGTATTGATCACTGCAGCTGGACACGTGTTACCAAAACTACATCTTTGAAAAGTCTGAACTCACACATGAGCTCTGAATTATGGAGAAACATCTGGTCTGGGTCTACAGCAGGTCTTAAAACGTCCTCATTTCCATCATGTATAAAGCCAGTCATTGTGCATGAGGCCCACTGAACCAGAGTCTACAGTGTCTCTCCAGAGGCCCCCCGACCATCTGCACTGACCTGTTGACCTGCAGGACTCCATCCTCTCTGCAGCGCTGCTCAGATGAAGCTCTGTTACATTTTTAAGAGGATCAGACCCAAACGAGGCCCCCGGTCATGGGGGTAAATCTCTTTAAAGGTCCATGCAGCTGTGAGATCAGCAGAGACATCAAAGTGAGATCTTCCTCTGGGATAAAGCTTTAGAGACTGCACGCTTTAGAAGACACTCGGAGTCTGTGTTAGAGTTAGAGAGCAGCTGTCAATCACAGGGCTGCAGGGGGAGGAGCTAAACTATAGAGGGCTGTAGGGGGAGGAGCTAAACTACAGAGGGCTGCAGGGGGAGGAGCTAAACTATAGAGGGCTGATGCTACGGCCACACCGGACGCGAATTTGCCTGGACGCACGTCGAGATTACATACAAGTCTATGCAAACACGCGTCTTGACGCAAATTCGCCTCGGGCGGCGCGTTGGACGCGTTTGGCGCAGCGCATCTGAAGCGTTGGACGCGTTTGGCGCGGCGCGTTTGGAGCGTCGAGGCGTTTTGACGCCCCAAACGCCTCGACGCTCGAGTTGAAAATATTCGCGGCGCGGCAGCCAATCAGCGATGACATTCCCCTCCGACGTCATTGATTTGATAACGTGTGACGCTCCGCGGCCCCCTGCTCCCGCTCAAGCCCCTCTCAAAGATGGAGGAGAGGTTTATCGGCACTGTTTGCTATCATTCGGAGCTATACTATTTGGCATGTATACTCTACAGAGACCGGAACAAAAAGGAGCAGGCTTGGGTGAAAGTCGCTGAGGAGACAGGTTTGATTTAATGATGTGTGACGCCCCGGCCTCCTGCTCCTGCTAAAACCCCCTCTCAAAGATGGAGGAGAGGTTTATCTGCGCTGTTTGCTATCATCCGGAGCTAAACTACTCGGCGTGTGTCCTCTACAGAGACTGGAACAAAAGGAGCAGGCTTGGGTGAAAGTCTCTGAGGAGACTGGTTTTGAAGGTAAGTTCTGCAAATATTCGTTTCCAGCTGGATTTGCCTGCACGGGTCATCGCTGAGTCCGACCGGCTCCGGCTCTCTACTGCGACGACGTCTGCCCCACAGCTTGCCAAAATGTCCAGCGTCCAGCTTCGGGCGTTAAGCGCGGCGCGTTACAGGCTTTACGCGCGTTAAAATTCGCCAATTCGAGTCGGGTGTGGCCGTAGCATTAGGGAAGAAGCTAAATTATAGAGGGCTGTGAGGGGAGGAGCTAAATTATAGAGGGCTTTAAGAGGAGGAGCTAAACTAAGCAGCTGTCAGTCAGGGGGCTGTAGGGGGAGTAGCTAAACTATAGAGGGCTGTAGGGGGAGGAGCTAAACTATAGAGGGCTGTCAGGGGAGAAGCTAAATTATAGAGGGCTGTGAGGGGAGGAGCTAAACTATAGAGGGCTGTTAGGGGAGGAGCTAAATTATAGAGGGCTTTAAGAGGAGGAGCTAAACTAAGCAGCTGTCAGACAGAGGGCTGTAGGGGGAGGAGCTAAACTATAGAGGACTGTGAGGGGAGAAGCTAAAGTATAGAGGGCTGTGAGGGGAGGATCTAAATTGTAGAGGGCTTTTTTTTTTTTTTCCCCTTGTCTGCATTATCTTTACAGCTGAGCACTGTGTCTGGTGGCGGCGTTGGAAAGACTAATGCAACTTTTTTTCTAGCAGTGAGAGATATGTGAATATGATTCACTGCTATAGTGACCATCACCAGCTCTCCCTGTAGGCTACTCCATCATATAAAACTTTATTTAACCCCTGATGGGAGCTGAGGGGGAGGGCCGTGCCACACCACAGTGTGAAAGAAGGGGAAATAGTGACAGGCAAGACAGGACAAGACAAGACAACTGGGAGAGGAACAAACAGGTATTGTAGCTAGTTTAAGATAGTAGTTCAAGTGCTGTGCTGATGTAAGTCCATACTGGAAGTATGTGGTGTGTATGAAGAGGGTGGCTCATGTGCAGAGTGTGTGTGTGTGTGTGTGGGGATGAAGACCCTGGTTCGGGTAGTGGAGGTGGAGGGGAGGTTAGGAGAGGGATGAAGACCCTGGTTCGGGTAGTGGGTGTGGGAGGGGGGTAGGGAAGGGATAAAGACCCTGGTTCGGGTAGTGGGTTAAGACAAGGAGGGTTGGAACGGGATGAAGACCCTGGTTCGGGTAGTGGGTGTGGGGAGGGGGGGTGGGAGTGGCAAGGGGATGAAGACCCTGGTTCGGGTAGTGGGTTTGGGAGGGGGGGTAGGAAAGGGATGAAGACCCTGGTTTGGGTAGTGGATGAGGGAAGGGAGCCAGGGACACCAGAAATGTGGGGTCTTGATAGTAGGGGTGGTGTGAGCCTACATGAATAAGAGATGGAGTGGCATGCATCCCGGGATGTGAGATGACGTGTAAGAGTACCCGACTCAGCATATTCTGACAGGATCTATCATGTCTCTTAGTTAGTCTCGACAGGAGCTTGAGTCTCTGTATGCATGCATGAGAGGTGGTCACCGAATACCCGAGTAGTTGCCCAAACCCAAGGAAAACACGGCCATGGGCGCCACCAGGGCAACCGAGACCCCCACACAGTCCCCAAACTACCAGGCCCAGGGACAGCCCCAGGACCCAAGGGGGCACAGACCCGCCCCCCCCGCCGACACCAAAGACAGCACCCAGGGCCCAGAGCGGCAGCCCCTCCGCAGACAGCACCCGCCCTCCCCGACCACCCGTCCACCCAGCCCCAGCACCCAGCCACCCCCACCCCCCTGAGGCAGGCCGGGGGCCCCAAGCCACCCAGGAGCCAGACCCCCGGGACCAGACCCCTCCCCAGAGGGGGGGCCACGAACCACAGCTAGGTCAGGTGGGGCAAGATGTGGGTGTGTAGCGGTAGGGTCGAAGTCGCCGCCCGGCCCCCCAGAAAAGCCGAGGCCATGAGAAGCGCCGGAGACCGCTGCCCAAGCGCTGGAAAGAGGCCCCGCGGCCACCCGCACAGGACAGCAACCCCGAGGCAGCTCACCATGCCGAGGCCCTCAGTGAGCAACAGACCGAAGGAGGACCCCGCACCACAGCCCACCAAGGGACATATGGCCCAGCGGGGCCTACCCAACCCCCAGGGCCCGCGCCAGGCCCCCACCCGCAGACACTGGAGCCCAGCCGCACCTCGAAAGCTGCCGGCACCACCCATCCCCCCGCAAAGTCATAGCCAGCGAAGCCCGACCCCCACAGCCGCACCAAGCCTATGCTAGTGACAAACCCTATATCACCAACCCCCCCCCCGTTATTCTGCAATTTGCTCCCAGACAAGATACATTATCCCTACACCGTGATTAAGTGCAGCTAAGTGTGATGTGGTGCATTAAAACTGGGGACAAACAGGTCGAGTGGTGGTCCATCAACCCCTCCTCTCCCTGCCTGGCCCAGAAAAGTGGATGTTGTGTTGCATTAAAAAAACAAAGGATAGGTGGGGCAGGCAAGAGGGGAACAGAGAGCGGACACAGCCCAAAAAAGATTGCGCCCACCCTCCAGCTCCCCCCCCCCCAAGTTAGTGTATGTAGTGCAGTTAAAACAGGAGGACGGAAGAGACAGAGGGGTCGAGCTGGTCGCTCCCCCTATCATCCCCGACCCCCAGAACCCAAAGTGTTATGAATGTGCCCAACAGTGAAAATATATACAGAAGTGTAATGTGTGAGTGGTGAAGTGCAATTAAGAGGTAGGGCTAGTGAGGGCTGGGCCCAACCACCCACAACAGAGCGGGGGCACGGAAGCAGCACCAAGCGGCTCCCTGAACAGTAGGCCACGGGATCCACAAGCGACAACCCAGGCGAGCTCCAGTGAGAAGGCGCGCCCAGCAGGAACACCCACCCCCAGCAGACTGCAGCACCAGAACCACCGACCCAGCACCCACCAAGGACCCCATTTAGGCGGGCTACCCCCAGGGCGCCGACCCCCAGGGGAGGACCCCAGGGCCCCCCCAGGGCACCAAGACAGAGAGTCCCCGGTGTCCACCCCCACCCGAGCCACCGGGGGAGGCAGGACCAGCACCAGAGGACACCCACCGCCACTATGTCCTGCCCCATGGCAGGATCTGAAGCCGCCCCACCCAGACCCAGTGATCCATCCAAGATGCTGCAGTCCCCCCCCCCGGAGGCAGGCCAGGCCCCAGCGGCCGACCCCCAGGCAGCCGAGGGCCCCCAACCCCCCGCAAGGGGAGGGGGGAGAGCAGGCGAGGGGGAAGGAGGAGGGGAAGGGCCGCAGGGTGGACAGCAGGAAGGGAAAGGCACGGGCGCAGCACAGAGGAGCCCACCACACCCAAGCCCCAAGGCCAGCCAAGGCACCAACGTGGGAGGAGGACGGCACCATCCCCAGGCCCCGCCGACTGAACACGGACCCAGCAGTCACAGGGAACAGGAGGGAAGGCACAGAGCACCCCAGTACCCCAGAGGAGGCCGCCAGGCCAGCGAGCCCCACAAGGCAGTGGGTCAACCTGGGTACCTAGGTGGAAGGATGTCTCCGACCACCATCACCAGAGTATATTTACCTTCCTTGGGTCCCACGAAACTGAGCTATTTACTTTCCTTGGGTCCCAGGACACTGTACTTTTTAAACTGGTAGAGAAAAGAGAGAGAGAGAAAAAGACAAAGAGAACAGAACAAGAGGGGGCAGTACTAGCTTACGTGAGAGGAATATTTGGTTATGAGTATAGGTATGCTAGAAAGGGTTGCCAAGTTGAGTCCTGGTCTTCTGTCCTTTGCATGTTTGATTTAATTAGATTTTCCAATGATATGTAGTCGGCCAGGAGGTTTTTCCAGTGGGTAATGTTTATCACTTGTTTTGATTTCCAGTTCATGAGGATAGTTTTCTTAGTGATGGTTAGGGCTATGAGAAGTGGTTTATTTATTTTCATATTATGGTTGAATGATGATAAATCCCCTTGCAGGCACAGTGAGGGGGACAGAGGGATGGGGCAGCCCAGAATGTTTGAGAGAGATGTGATAATATCAACCCAAAAGTGCTGAACAGGTGTGCAGTTCCAGGCGGCATGAAGGTAAGTGTCTGGAGTGTTTTGGGAGCAGTGGGTGCATGTGTCAGATTGTGCTAAACCCATTTTAAACATCCTGTGCCCTGTAAAGTGAACCCTGTGGATTATTTTGTACTGGATTAGTTGAATATTACTGTTAGTGCTCATGGAAAAGGTGTTTTCACAGATTTGGTTCCAGAAGTCAGCATTGGGGGTGAGGGCCAGGTCATGTTCCCACTTTATTGATGGTAGTGATATTGATTTGTCTGAGTAAGCAATTATTTTATATATTTTGGACAAAGATTTTTTTTTTTTATAGGGTTGATTTTAATCAAGTCCAAAGTTGAGGTGGGTAAGTTTAAGTTTGTACAAGTGATATTGAATTTAGACGTAATGGCAGATTTGAGTTGTAGGTATTCAAGAAAATGGTTTTCCCCAATACTGAACTCCTGGACCAGATCAGAGAATGGCAACATAGTGTTATTTTTGAAAATGTGTCTAAAATGAGTGATTCCCTTCCTGGTCCATGCATGGAAGTTAATTGATTTTTTGTTGATTTGGATGCCTGGATTGTTCCAAATTGGTGTGTATTCTGACATTGCAAAAGAGGTGTTTGTGATTTTGTGGAATTTCCACCAAGCTGTCAGAGCCGTTGATATGGTTAGATTTTTAAAACATGGGTGGAGTTTAACTGATTTATTTAAAAACGGTATGTCTGAAATTTTTATTTTGTTACAAAATGTTTTTTCTATGTCTAACCAAGTGTCGCATTGTTGGCTATTGTGGATCCATTTTATGATATACTGCAGTTGGTTTGCTAAGAAGTAGTGGAAGAATTGTGGGGCTTCTAAGCCTCCGAGATGTTTGGGTTTCTGTAGTGTGGATAATTTAATCCTTGCTGGTTTATTTTTCCAGTAGTATTTTGAAATGATGGAATCTAGAGATTTAAACAAAGTGAGTGAAGGTTGAGTTGGGATCATTGAAAATAAGTCGTTTATTTTTGGTAATATTGACATTTTAACAGTAGCTATTCTGCCTGTGAGAGATATTGGTAGATTCATCCATCGTTCAAGGTCATCCGTAATTGTCTTCAACAGTGGTGTAAAATTTAGACTAAACAGCTCTGACAACCTGGAGGAGATGTGAATACCCAAGTACGTCAGGTGACTGGTGCATAAAGGGATAGGTGATGTATGGGCTGCCACATCCCAACCGCTGTTTTTAATGGGAAGAATACTTGATTTAGACCAGTTTATTGAGTAGTCTGATATATGGGAGAATGATCTGATTAAATTGATTGTTTCTTTTAATGACCTAGTTTGGGATTTCTGATACAACAATATGTCATCTGCATATAGACTGATTTTGTGATGAGATGTTGGAGTCTCGATACCTATAATGTTATTATTCTGGCGAATGGCTGCTGCTAGGGGTTCAATAAAGATAGTAAATAATGAGGGGGAGAGTGGACACCCTTGCCTAGTCCCCCTGTGCAATGTAAAGTTTTGTGATGTTTGCCCATTAGTGATGACTGTGGCTGAAGGTGAGGTGTAGAGAGTGCTATAGAGGGCTTCAAGAGGAGGAGCTAAACTAAGCAGCTGTCAGTCAGAGGGCTGTAGGGGGAGGAGCTAAACTATAGAGGACTGTGAGGGGAGAAGCTAAAGTATAGAGGACTGTGAGGGGAGGAGCTAAATTATAGAGGGCTTTAAGAGGAGGAGCTAAACTAAGCAGCTGCCAGTCAGAGGGCTGTAGGGGGAGGAGCTAAACTATAGAGGGCCGCAGGGGGAGGAGCTAAACTATAGAGGGCTGCAGGGGGAGGAGCTAAACTCCAGTCAAACAGACTAAAGGAGTTTCACTGTGATCATATCAAACATCATATAACAGGATGTATAAACTGACAATATCCACCTGTATCCTTTTACTCACCTACCAACCACAGAACACTGCAGCCGATGAAGCAGCATCGACTGTCGGGAGGAACTAATGTCACTGACTGATGTTTCCACAGGGACACAAACTGTTACTCTGTAGTCCAGAATAAAAAAGGTCTGTCACACACACACACTGACGATTGGCTGGTGCGGCACAGCCACACATGACATCTCCTGAAAAGATATTTTCATCTTTGGTAATGAGCAAAGTGATCACCTTGAACACCTTGAGGGTTAGCCCCACCCCATCCCAGAGGACCCTCATGTCAGGTTCAGTGTGTAGGCACCTTAACACAGGGCTGTGCAAACCACTGCAGCCTGTGAGCTGTTTGAGGGGACCTTCAGACCAGATTAAAGATGGCCGACATGAAGACAGGTGGACTGATGGACTCAGTCAGGACATATAAGTAACCCTAACTCTTTTGTGAACACACATGTGGAGATGAAGCCTGAACACACACACACACACCTGTGGAGATGAAGCCTGAACACACACCTGTGGAGATGAAGCCTGAACACACACCTGTGGAGATGAAGCCTGTACACACACACACACACCTGTGGAGATGAAGCCTAAACACACACACACACCGGTGGAGATGAAGCCTGAACACACACCTGTGGAGTTGAAGCCTAAACACACACACACCTGTGGAGATGAAGCCTGAACACACACACACACACCTGTGGAGATGAAGCCTAAACACACACACACCTGAGGAGATGAAGCCTGAACACACACCTGTGGAGATGAAGCCTAAACACACACACACCTGTGGAGATGAAGCCTGAACTCACACCTGTGGAGATGAAGCCTGAACACACACACACCTGTGGAGATGAAGCCTGAACACACACCTGTGGAGATGAATCCTAAACACACACACACCTGTGGAGATGAAGCCTGAACTCACACCTGTGGGGATGAAGCCTGAACACACACACACACCTGTGGAGATGAAGCCTGAACACACACACACACACATGTGTGGAGATGAAGTCTGAACACACACACACACACACACCTGTGGAGATGAAGCCTGAACACACACACACACACACACACACACACACCTGTTGAGATGAAGCCTGAACACACACACACCTGTGGAGATGAAGCCTGAACACACACCTGTGGAGATGAAGCCTGAACTCACACACACCTGTGGAGATGAAGCCTGAACACACACACACCTGTGGAGATGAAGCCTGAACACACACCTTCTGGAGATGAAGCCTGAACACACACACACACACACACCTGTGGAGATGAAGCCTGAACACACACACACCTGTGGAGATGAAGCCTGAACACACACCTTCTGGAGATGAAGTCTGAACACACACACACACACACACCTGTGGAGATGAAGCCTGAACACACACACACACACACACACACACACCTGTGGAGATGAAGCCTGAACACACACCTGTGGAGATGAAGCCTGAACACACACACACCTGTGGAGATGAAGCCTGAACACACACACACCTGTGGAGATGAAGCCTGAACACACACCTTCTGGAGATGAAGCCTGAACACACACACCTGTGGAGATGAAGCCTGAACACACATCTGTCACACAGGTGTGTGTGTTCCTCCTGTTTGACTGTAGACTACAGTCTCTTCATCTTCATCATCTTCATCATCTTCATCATCATCATCATCATCATCTTCATCATCTTTATCATCTTCATCATCTTTAGCATCTTCATCTTCTTCATCATCTCCATCATCTTCTTCATCTTCTTCATCTTCATCATCTTCATCATCTTCAGCATTCATCTTCATCATTTTCAGCATGTTCCTGTTCTTTAGTCACCTCCTGCCTGGAAACATGGACATTACTGAAGTCCTTAATCTTTAACTTCATGATCATTTCACTTTTGATCATCATCGACATGAATAAATGTTAAACATTGTCAAACAAAAACAAGACAGAGACACTACATGGTCGAAAGATGATACTGAGGTGCTGAAACTAAAATTGAATCATTTAAAATCAGAGCTAAATTTACAGTCAGGCTTCAGAGAGCATCAGACTGGGCCTCATTACAGCTCAAATGACACAGCTCATGACCAGAGATGTGCCCACCCCAGTGTCATCTGTGCCCACACACAGATACAGATGTGCCCGCCCACGGTGTCATCTGTGCCCACACACAGATACAGATGTGCCCGCCCACGGATACAGCTGTGCCCGCCCACAGATCCAGCTGTGCCCGCCCACAGATCCAGCTGTGCCCGTCCACAGATCCAGCTGTGCCCGCCCACAGATCCAGCTGTGCCAGCCCCCAGATCCAGCTGTGCCCGTCCACAGATCCAGCTGTGCCCGTCCACAGATACAGCTGTGCCCGCCAACAGATCCAGCTGTGCCCTCCCACAGAGTCAGCTGTGCCAGCCCACAGTTATTTAAGCCCGCCCACAGATACAGTTGTGCCCGTCCACAGAGTAAGTTGTGCCCACCCAGTTATTTAAGCCCGTCCACAGATCCAGCTGTGCCTGTCCACAGATCCAGCTGTGCCTGTCCACGGATTCCAGCTGTGCCCGCCCACAGATCCAGCTGTGCCAGCCCACAGATCCAGCTGTGCCCGCCCACAGAGTCAGCTGTGCCAGCCCACAGAGTTGGCTGTGCCAGCCCACAGTTATTTACGCCTGCCCACCGGAGGAGTGTTAACCTAATGAGGTTAACAGTATCAGAGTAGAGGCCGTTGGTGGAAACATTGCAGCAGTGAGAAACAGCATTATTTTTTTTCTGAGGGGAGAACATGATAAAATGAATAAAGTTCTTTGTTGTATTAATTTAGTAAGTTGTTTAAATACAGGGATTTTTAAAATTCTGACTTTTGTTAATACAGTTTATCTTTTTTATTTCATATTTAACTAAATTAATTAATCAATTTAATTAATGAAGGTTTTGTGATTATTATTTATGACATGGACAGTTACAGGGCAACATAAGAGCTCAGCCCTGCAGATGAGCCCTTATTTGTTTTGTATATCTGTTTAAACAGTGGGAGCATTAACACTGAAATTCTGTTACCAGCAAGGCCCAACGTTATTTCAGTCAGTCAACTCACGTTCAATTGTTTTATTGTAGCTGCATATACATGTTACAGGTTTGGCGTCCAGGCTCCAGTCTCATCACTCCTTTGCAGAAATGTTTACATGAAGGCATAGAGGAGTGATGAGCAAAACATATGAGAACACCCCTGGAGCCTGCAGGTGGATGCTGGGGTGGAGGTGGGGGTGAAAGAACACGCAGCAAATCAGAGTCTGGCAGCATAGACGTTTGCCGAGCAGAGGGAGAGATGGGTAAACTCCCAGTTTAAATACACCGCCAAATTATGAGGTGGAGAGTGTGATTGGAGGATTGATGTAAGGAGTGTGACGTATGATATGTGAATGTGACATGTGAATAGCAGCGCTGCTCGAGTTGTCTGCCTGAACTAGCTCGCAGGCTTCGCTTCATTTCAGTCAGTCAACTCACGTTCAATTGTTTTATTGTAGCTGCATATACATGTTACAGGTTTGGCGTCCAGGCTCCAGTCTCATCACTCCTTTGCAGAAATGTTTACATGAAGGCATAGAGGAGTGATGAGCAAAACATATGAGAACACCCCCAAAACATAACTGATAGGAGCCTGGCGCTGCTGATGAGATCTATGTGTGGCTATTCCCCCCAGCGCCTGCTGTGAGAGGAATATACTACCTAGTGAACTACTATGTGTGGGCCCTGGCACCAGCCGCCGTGTCGCCATTCCCCCCAGCGCCCCCTGGGAGGAATATACTACCTAGTGAACTACTATGTGTGGGCCCAGGCACCAGCCGCCGTGTCGCCATTCCCCCCAGCGCCCGCTGGGAGGAATATACTACCTAGTGACTACTATGTGTGGGCCCAAGCATCAGCTGCTGTGTCGCCATTCCCCCCAGCGCCCGCTGAGAGGAATATACTACCTAGTGACTACTATGTGTGGGCCCAAGCATCAGCCGCTGTGTCGCCATTCCCCCCAGCGCCCGCTGAGAGGAATATACTACCTAGTGACTACTATGTGTGGGCCCAAGCATCAGCCGCTGTGTCGCCATTCCCCCTAGCGCCCGCTGAGGGGAACATACTACCTAGTGAACTACTATGTGTGGGCCCAGGCACAAGCCGCCGTGTCGCCATTCCCCCCAGCGCCCGCTGGGAGGAATATACTACTTAGTGACTACTATGTGTGGGCCCAAGCATCAGCTGCTGTGTCGCCATTCCCCCCAGCGCCCGCTGAGAGGAATATACTACCTAGTGACTACTATGTGTGGGCCCAAGCATCAGCCGCTGTGTGGCCATTCCCCCCAGCGCCCGCTGAGAGGAATATACTACCTAGTGACTACTATGTGTGGGCCCAAGCATCAGCCGCTGTGTCGCCATTCCCCCCAGCGCCCGCTGGGAGGAATATACTACCTAGTGAACTACTATGTGTGGGCCCAGGCACCAGCCGCCGTGTCGCCATTCCCCCCAGCGCCCGCTGGGAGGAATATACTACTTAGTGACTACTATGTGTGGGCCCAAGCATCAGCTGCTGTGTCGCCATTCCCCCAGCGCCCGCTGAGAGGAATATACTACCTAGTGACTACTATGTGTGGGCCCAAGCACCAGCCGCTGTGTCGCCATTCCCCCCAGCGCCCCGCTGAGGGGAACATACTACCTAGTGAACTACTATGTGTGGGCCCAAGCACCAGCCGCTGTGTCGCCATTCCCCCCAGCGCCCGCTGAGGGGAAAATACTACCTAGAGAATGCAGATGCAAGCATAATGAATTGGTACATACTTAACCCCAGCACACCACCTGATATGCAATACAGAGTAATGCAGCAAGTGGATAAGATTTTAAATACTAAATGCAGGAACTTATGAGCTTTGAGCAGACTGGATGACTTTCTCGTGAAGTCTCCTTAGCATTGCAGAAAAGCACACCACCTGATCTGCAATACAGAGTTATGTAGCAAATGGATACGATTTTTTAAATACTAAATGCAGGAACTCATGAGCTTTGAGCAGACTGGATGACTTTCTTGTGAAGTCTCCTTTGCGTTGATGTGTAGAAAAGGACCAGCGCGCCAGGGATTGCAGTGTGGAGGTAGGCAGATGAAGCGATGCTGTCATGGTTACACCAGTCCTCAGGAAGTGAGAGGAATAGTGTCCAGGAGGCAGGCCATAGCTCAACAGAAAACTTGCAGATTGAAGAGAACCAGGATCTCGTCATAGGTTTGTGACCGTTGATGAACCAGGGGATGATGGTTGAGAAGGGGAACGATGATGCAGATAATTCGTCATAGAAGAGAAAGGACAAAAAATTTTTAGTTTTGCAATTTGATATGAGTGCATTGGTGAGATCTGTCAGATTTGAGTGCTTCAAGGATAAGGCATACGTGTCCTTTCTATTTTCAAATCAGAAAAGGTGAGATCATACTGAGGATTAAAAGGGACCTGGTTCAGAGCAAGCATCACTACTGGGTAAAGCTCATAGAGGGCAGTGGATTTAGGATCCTTGAGGGTCAGTATTTGTTCGCCAGACATCTACAAACCACTCATTATAGAAACCCCCAAAATCAACAGATGGAGCAGCGTCAGTATAAAGCTGGAGAGAATCTAAAGACTCAACATAGTCAAAGAAAGAAATGCTATTCCATTCATTGCAGAGCAAAGACCAAACTGCAGGTCTGAACAACAGCCTTCATTAAAACTGCTCTGTCTTTTGGACTGTGGCTGGCGGAGCAAAGCAAAGGTAGTTTTCACATGTACAGAATTCAGCATTGAGCCTCATAAGGATGTAAAGTGCTAAGGCTACTAAGACAGCAAAAGGTTACTTAACAGAGAAATAACTCTGAATGCCACTAAATGCCAAAAGATGCTACCGAGATGAGTGGAGTGGAATGACTTGAAGGCATCTGTATTGTCTGCTTCCCCCAGCCATGCACCAGCCCCAGCTGATTAATGATTGCACAGCGTTAACTACAGAAGCACAGTATAAAGACAATGATTCAGGTGGAATTAGGCTGTTTGCTTCGGACTGAGGTATCCTGAGGAACTGAGAGATGTGAGATATTTTAGAGTGAATATTCCTTGTCAAGACCCCCATAGGGCTCACCCTGAAATAGAGAAGGGGGATTTTGAGAAAGGACCAACCATGCAACCTTTGAAACTTCTTTTGATGGAGCCTGTCCTCTGTTTCTGGATCTAGCAGGGCTGACTGAAGATTTTCAGACAGGGGTTATTATTTATTTAATTATTCAATTATTATAATTATTATTATTATTATTTTTATTATTATTATTTTTATTATTAAGTTATATGTTTTTTATTTTATCTTATTTTATTTTATTTTTTAATATACATTTTATGTATTAATTTATTTTAAATTGATTAATTAATTAATTTATTTTAAACTTTATTTAACCAGGTTGGTCCCATTGAGATCAGCAAATCTGCAGCAAAACACAGACTCAACAGTACAAGGAAGAGAGAGAAACAATAAAAGCCATCAGTTAAAGCTGTGACATTCAGAACTCTGTATTCCAGAGCTTTAATTGCAGATTTAAAAACATTCAGAGATGCTGAGCTCTGCAGCTTAAATTCAGTCTGCAGATTATTCCATGCAGAGGGTGCAGAGAAGCTAAAAGCCCCTTTCCCAGATCAGTTCAGACTTTGGTAACAACAAACTGCATAAAGCTCAATGATCTCAGGTTATGTAATCCATCCATCAAGATTAATAAGGAGGACAGATAGTCAGCAATTTTATCAACAATGGCTTTGTAAATGAACACATACCAGTGCCCACGTCTACGTGCAATTAAGGAAGTCCAACCGACTTTAGAGTATAAGTTCAGTGATGAGTCAGAAATCCAGTTTGTGATAATTCTCAGAGCTCCATGATAAACACTGTCCAACATTTAAAGACTGAGCAGAGGCACTCATGTATAAAACATCAGCATATCAAGAAGAGGTAAATTTAGGCTCAATAATTCTCTTTTTAACAAAAGAGAAACAGGACTTGTTTCTGTAATAATAACCAAGTAAAACCTTCAGCTTTTTAGCAGCATGCTGATTATGCTCTTTAAAAGCCATATTCCCTTAAAAGAGAACCAAAAGACCTGACTTATAGCTAAGTAGGTGACAAAATCCTCTCTGCATTGTGGATTTACTTAACAATGGTGTCTCGAAACACCACAGGCCTCTTTAAATTCTGCCAGAGTAAGGAACTTGAACATTCTTGGATCACTATCCTTAGCTTTACCTTTGTGCTGTAAAATTATTAATTGTTAATGCTGATTATACCTCCATCTCATTCAGAGTCTCACTTTACTTAATTGTTACTTATTTCTTTCGTAAGGAAGTTGATATTGCTAAAAGGAACTGCATGTTACAACCCCTCTCTTTTCATTGGTTGTATTTATTCTATTGTACTTTATTTTAACTCTGCTTTGTTTTAGTTTAGTTAAATTAATGCTCCTTTATCTAATGTCTTAGTCAGATATTTCCACTGCCATAGTGTGTATGAGAGCAACTAAAATGACCGAATTCCCCTTGGGGATTAATAAATATTATTGAGTCTGACTTAGAACTACTGGAAAGTCTTCACACCTCGTACTGTATCTTTGTATGCAATTTCAGAACCATACAGCAGATTCTTCACCAAAATAATATTATGACCCGAGCAGATTTGATTCCTTAGAGAACCTGGAATGGCAGCAGCAGCAGGCTGGAGCTGAGAACCCGTGGCAGGATGGGACTGCAAATCCCAGGGTCCTTTGCGGTATGCCGTCAACCGGGATGCAACAGGTGTCGGGCGTAGCTATGGAGACGGGAGAGGGACCCAGGCGTCTCACATGGTGCGGCGTTGTTTCCGTGGTGTTCAGCGCTGATTTCACTTCGTGCAGACAGGGAGGACGCGTCTGTGGAGAAGCTGAAATCTGGCTGCTTTGCTTGGGAGGCAGCGCCGGGCTCCAGCTCAGCAGGGACGATGGCAGTGCGCTTTACCTGGCGCTTACCTTCCCCCCGGAAGGAATCTGGAGTTCTGCTGGATCATCAAACAATCGAAAACGTCTTCGTGGCTGAAGCCGGCTGGCGCGGTGATGTTACGGGCGTAGAGCTCTTCCAAGAGGCGGCGCATGGATCCTCCGGAGGGTTGTTTGCGGATGTGCGGGAGATCTGGCGAGGACGAACGGGTCCAATTCACTTGCAAAGCGAACTTCAGGGACTGAATCTGGGGTTTCAGGATTAAGCCCAGCGCCCTCCCATGACCGCTGAGACTCACTCACTGAATCAGAGACGACGAGAGACATCAGGATCACCGGAGCAAAAGGTATGATGACAAACGCATGAGAGAGCAGCTGAAAGAACACGCAGCAAATCAGAGTCTGGCAGCATAGACGTTTGCCGAGCAGAGGGAGAGATGGGTAAACTCCCAGTTTAAATACACCGAGGTGGAGAGTGTGATTGGAGGATTGATGTAATGAGTGTGACGTATGATATGTGAATGTGACATGTGAATAGCAGCGCTGCTCGAGTTGTCTGCCTGAACTAGCTCGCAGGCTTCGCTTCATAATATTACATGTTCCTAAAAACTTACTAAGAAGTTAAAAACCCTTTGATTTCTACATCAGAGGCCCCCTACACTAACATCTGAGGGGTTAAAATTTTTTTCACATTTCTTTTATATATTTGGGTTTTACAGGCTAAAATGGGCTTATATGCCTCCAGTTTATACCTGTTTTTTACCACAATTTATTTTGTCACATTAAATATACATGAAACCATTCATGGGAAAAATAAATTACATCTTGGTGCGTCTCCCTCCTCTTCCTCCTCTTTGACTGCTGGTTGGAGAAGGAGGGAGCCTGAGGAGAGCGGTCCTCCCCTGGTCCAGGGATTCAGACCAGGAGAGGACGGCTGCATGCACCAGTCTGCTGAGGCTGAAGTCAGTGGAGGAGGGACTGAAACTGTCACTGCGCCTGCAGCGCTTTTAAAGGTAAGGACAGCAGCTCCGCTGATTGAAGGTCACACTCTGCTGTGTTAAACCACTCACACCTTCTCTCCTCCCTCTCTGTGACGGAGACATGTGTGTGTGTGTGTGTGTGTGGGGGGGGGGGGGGGGGCTTGTACAGGACACACCCTGTTGGCGCTGCGCCTGGTCTGCCCCTGGTCTGCGAACCCCTGAGGCTCTTTACTCAAGCGCAGCAATGGCTTGTCACACACCGACACCCACTGATGACCTGCTGGGAAACACGACGATAACCCGCGTGATTCTCTCTGTGCTGTTTCAGCTCAAAGCCTCTCCTGAACCTCCTGTTAGCCAAACCGTCAGAGCTAATGAGCTAACACAATACAACGTTCTAACCCGTCACAGCAGGAAGAGCTAACGGCTGATTATGATAGGGTTTAAGAAGAGGAGCTCGCACACAGACAGAGGCCTCATGCTCTGCTGGTCTGATTTAGAGGCCCTCACTGGTCTGATTTAGAGGCCCTCACTGGTCTGATTTAGAGGCCTACACTGGTCTGATTTAGAGGTCCACACTGATCTGATTTAGAGGCCCACACTGGTCTGATTTAGAGACCCACACTGGTCTGATTTAGAGGCCCTCACTGGTCTGATTTAGAGGCCCTCACTGGTCTGATTTAGAGGCCCTCACTGGTCTGATTTAAAGGCCCTACACTGGTATGATTTAGAGGTCCACACTGATCTGATTTAGAAGCCCACACTGGTCTGATTTAAAGACCCACACTGGTCTGATTTAGAGGCCCTCACTGGTCTGATTTAGAGGCCCTCACTGGTCTGATTTAGAGGCCCACACTGGTCTGATTTAGATGCCCTCACTGGTCTGATTTAGAAGCCCACACTGGTCTGATGTAGAGGCCCTCACTGGTGTGATTTAGAGGCCCTCACTGGTCTGATTTGAAGGCCCACACTGGTCTTATTAAGAGGCCCTCACTGATCTGATTTAGAGGCCCTCACTGGTATGATCTAGATGCCCTCACTGCTCTGATTTAGAAGCCCACACTGGTATGATTTAGATGCCCTCACTGATCTGATTTAGAGGCCCTCACTGGTATGATTTAGATGCCCTCACTGGTCTGATTTAGAAGCCCACACTGGTCTGATTTAGAGGCCCTCACTGGTCTGATGTAGAGGCCCTTACTGGTGTGATTTAGAGGCCCTCACTGGTCTGATTTGAAGGCCCACACTGGTCTTATTAAGAGGCCCTCACTGATCTGATTTAGAGGCCCTCACTGGTATGATTTAGAGACCCACACTGGTCTGATTTAGAGACCCTCACTGGTCTGATTTAGAGGCCCACACTGGTCTGATTTAGAGACCCACACTGGTTTGATTTAGAGGCCCACACTGGTATGATTTAGAGACCCTCACTGGTCTGATTTAGAGGCCCTCACTGGTCTGATTTAGAGGCCCACACTGTAATGGTGTTTCTGTTTGTGAATCTCTGATGAAGAAACCTGAACCAGAGCACAGACGTTAAAAACAAACTAACCTTCACAGTGAGGCACAAACTGCTGCAGTGAGACCTTCTGTCAGGGTTTCACTTCATGTCTGTTCGGGACATTTTTTATTCTCTCCAACAGATTAAACAAACACCTTTATTTAAACCTTTTATTACATAAATGATAAATTATTGAAAACCAAACACACCTGTGTGTCTGTGGAGGTCAGACAGCACAAACCTCTATCATGCATCACGCTGATCTGATTTAGAGGCCCACACTGGTCTGATTTAGAGACCCACACTGGTCTGATTTAGAGGCCCTCACTGGTCTGATTTAGAGGCCCTCACTGGTCTGATTTAGAGGCCCTACACTGGTATGATTTAGAGGTCCACACTGATCTGATTTAGAAGCCCACACTGGTCTGATTTAGAGACCCACACTGGTCTGATTTAGAGGCCCACACTGGTCTGATTTAGAGGCCCTCACTGGTCTGATTTAGAGGCCCACACTGTAATGGTGTTTCTGTTTGTGAATCTCTGATGAAGAAACCTGAACCAGAGCACAGACGTTAAAAACAAACTAACCTTCACAGTGAGACACAAACTGCTGCAGTGAGACCTTCTGTCAGGGTTTCACTTCATGTCTGTTCGGGACATTTTTTATTCTCTCCAACAGATTAAACAAACATCTTTATTTAAACCTTTTATTACATAAATGATAAATTATTGAAAACCAAACACACCTGTGTGTCTGTGGAGGTCAGACAGCACAAACCTCCATCATGCATTTTTTTTCAGAAATTATTTTCTCTTCATTTTCCTCATCAGCAACAATATTCATATTTATTTTTCTCTTCCCAACTGTACAGTTACAGTTTAGTTACTGTACAGTTACATTTGGTCAATAAGCCAACAGAAACAGATTAAGCAAGAGACAATCCAACATGTCCACTCCAAAGAATAAACATCAACATAAACAGGCAAACAAATTCATAAATGAGTTCATAAAGGTGGAGAGAAAGTTAAATTACTGTGAACATCTACTATTTCACGAGTTTATGGTATATTTGGACATTTTTAAAGTAACTTGCTTTACCAACATTTTAATTCCCTATAATGAGACATAAAGGGTCTTTTTTCTTCTATTCAGCCTCAGCTTGAGGTCCAAACATCACCTGTGACCTTAGGTCATTAATGCATCAGTATTATCAGTATTATACATTACATTATATTAAATTATATTATATTATATTATATTATATTATATTGTATTGTATTATATTATATTATATCGTATTATATTATATTATATTATATTATATTATATTATATTATATTATATCATATTATATTAAACTATATTATATTATATTATATTATATTATATTATATTATATCATATTATATTATATTATATTATATTATAGTATATTATAAAATATTATATTATATTATATTATGTTATATCGTATTATATTATATTAAATTATATTATATTTTATTACATTATATCATATTATAGTAAATTATATTATATTATATTATATTATATATTGTATTATATTATTTTATATCATATTATATATCATATTATATTAAATTATATTATATTATATTATATCATATTATATTATATTATATTACATTATATTATATTATTTTGTATTATATTATATTATATAAGATAAGATAAGATAAAACTTTATTCCAGACTCATGGTCCACACTACAGAAACTAAAAACAAACAAATACACAAACAATTAAAACCTCTAAACTTTTAAGAGGCAGTCATACCAGTGCTTCCAAAATACAGATGAGTATCTTACATCGCTATATACAGGACTGGAACAATACAAAATCACAACATTGACAGAGTTATTCAGACGATTCATGAATTTAAACATCAAATTCCTCAGGACAGCAGGCAAAGTATTAATCCGGCTAGACACAAAAAGGTCACTAGCGCTGGTCCATCTCGGCTTTTTTAGAAGAAGCCTAAGTGCATCATTATATGCCACCATCAGTCTTCTGTAGCTGGCCTTTTTATAGCTCACCCACAGATGTGACGTGTACAGAGAGGAACAATATGCTCTAAACAGAGTCAGTTTCACCTCTACAGAGCAACAGGAGAATTTTCGCACCAGGATGTTTGCTTGAGCATATAACAGCCGGCACTGGCGATACATGTCCTCATCATCCGATAGACAATCAGTTATGATGTGACCGAGGTATTTGACAGTATCACATACTTTTACAGGAGCCCCAGACAATGTAAAAACAGGGAACTTTAAATTCTTGTCCTCCTTAGTTCGACAAATCATGATGACACTTTTAGCAGGGTTGTATTGTATATCATGTTGTTCACCATACACAGAACACACTTTCAACAACTGCTGGAGTCCGGCTGAGCTAGGGCTAAACACCACCAGGTCATCAGCGTACATGAGGTGATTAATTAAGGCACCTCCAACCATACAACCAGTTGTGCACATACTCAACTGTTTAGACAGATCATTCATATAAAAATTAAAAAGAGCAGGAGATAAAATACTGCCCTGTCTTACACCATTACAGACATTAAAGGGAGCAGATACACAGGTGTCCCATTTAACCTGCATGGTCTGATGGGGATACCAGTAAGAAAGGCATCTGATGAGATACTTAGGCACATCTGCCTGATACAATTTTTTAAACAGTTTCCTATGATTTACACGATCAAAAGCCTTAGAGGCATCCAGAAAGCACATAAAGACTGTTGAGTTTTTCTTTCTATAAGTACTCAGCAATTCTTTCAAGGAGAAAATACACATATCAGTGCCATGGTTAGCTTTAAAGCCAAATTGATTGTCTGTAGCAGTGATAAATTTTTGAATCCTACTCAAGAAGATACGTTCTACAACTTTGGACAATATATTGGCAAGTGCAATGGGTCTATAATTAGTTGAACTGCCCACTTTTCCAGCTTTATCTTTTAACACAGGTACTAGAAGAACTGTCATCATGGGGTTTGGGAGAAACCCATGCACAACAAAGGCAGTGAAACATAAAGACAGAAGAGGAGCCAACCTCCCACTGGCAAGTTTGAGATGTTCCGCAGAGATCTGATCTACTCCAGTGGATTTATTATCTGACAAGTTATTAATAGCTTGATGCACATCATTAGATGTGATAGTTTCAACATAATCAACATGATCCACACAATACAAGTCACTAGGAACACAATTGAAGAGTGAAAAGTAGTGCTGACGCCAAAGATCAACTATCAGATTTGGCCCAGTAATTCCATCTACAGTATGAGGTAGAGATGGCTTACAATTGTTGAGAAGTTTCACATCCTTCCAGAAAGCTTTACCATCGTTGTTCAAAAGTTTTTTAGCTAAGGAATCAGCTCTCATCGTTTGCTCATTTTTACAGATAAACCTTATTACATATTTATATTTTGCATTTGCCTTCTTTTTGAGTTCATATATCGGCCCTTGTCTAGGTTTACCGGCCATAGCCCAGGAATAAGTAGCATCACGGGCTTCAGCTTGATACTTGGCCACATGAGTGCTCCATCCAGGCTTTGCTTTACTTCTCTTTTTATGTTTATAATATGGCTTACTTGCATGGATCAGCGCACTGATAATGTCAGAATACATAGATGAGATGTCATCCCTATGTTTGGGATTTGTACAGTTGTAATTTTTTATCATATTATAGTAAATTATATTATTTTATATCATATTATATATCATATATTAAATTATTTTATATTATATTATATCATATTATATTATATTATATTACATTATATTATATCATATCATAGTATATTATATTATATTATATTATATCATATTATATTAAATTATACTATATTATATTATATCATATTATATTATATCATATTATATTAAATTATACTATATAATACTATATTATATTATATTATATTATATTATATTATATTATATATGGTATTATCATGTCAGTGTCAGTAGATGTTTTGTTGTAGAGAGAGAGGGGCTCACAGATCTGCAGACGCCCTCGAGTCCTGACCTCGTCCAACATCATATCAGCTGTTTATGTCAAATGTTCCTGATGTCTGAGACTCAGTTTGTTATGTCTCACACATTCCCATCAGAAAACACAAACACACAAACAAACAAACACCTACACACACACACACACACACACACACACACACACACACACACACTGATCTTAAAATGATTTGGTTCTTTAGTGTCACACTTTCTTCTTCTAAACTAAATCATTTGTCTCCATTCTTCTTCTTCAGACTCACAAACCAGGTTTTTGGTTTATGTCACCTTTTTCAGGAACATAGAGGAGAGTTTGTCCTCAACAAAGTCATGAATAATAGCAGAAATATTAAAGTAATAAACTCTAATCCACTCAAAGACGTCACGTGTCAAAGTCAACCCCAGGCTGCTGGCCTGTGCTCAGATTAACCCTTTAACTCCCAGCTCAGCTGTTTGGTCAGTATATTCAGGAATATTTAATGTGATAAAGAAAGAAACGCCAAACTGTTTTTTCCTGTCAATGTTTAAGGAGACAGAAAAAAATGACATCAAACTAAAGAGCTGATATATTCCATTGCTGTATATGCCTTAGATTGATGTCTTCTGTGTATCAGGCCTCTCTGAGGTTCATTACAGACTGCAGAGCCTTGACCTTCACTGTGATTTGTAATCTCCAGTGATGGTCTTCTTTGTCCACCAGGAGACTGGGACATTGGTACTCTTTATTTACAAGACCATGCTTGGACTAGTGCTGTCCTACATTTGTAATTTAATCACTCAGAGAAGTGTTGATTCTTACGGTTTGCGTTCAAACGATCACTTGTTGCTTCATTAGGAACATTCCAGTTCATTCGTGTTGGATGTATATATTTGTATATATATGTATATGTGTATTTTTTATATGTATATATGTATCTATGCATATATGTGTATCCATAAAAAGCAGAGTTTTATGCTTTGTTGTAAAGTCTCCTGAGATAGCATACAGCTGAGCCCTTTTGATATTCCAAAAACTTTCCAAAGCCCCTTCCTCAGACACTTTTATGTTCTTGGCTAATGTTGACAGGTGAACAGACTGTTGAGCAGGTGAAGATGAACATAATGATGCTGCCATGTTTAGGAGAGAACGACCATCAGACTGAGAATCAACTATCAGTTTAGATCAACATGACCTGTTCACTTAGAAACTGGGTCACATGGAGGCTCCCCGTATTTATTCTTACAACAATGTACTGAGACTGAGACATGGATATGACATCTGCAATTAGATGGAGTTAATGACAAATTAATTCTGTCAGAAAAAACTGACCAGTGGTTCAATGGTTTGTCCATGTTTTTGAGGATGTAATTTCTGTTTAAAATACCAAAACCAACAGAAAAAAACTGTAAGCCAGTTTTATATGGTGAGTGTAGTGGAAGGGTCATTTCTGAGAGGAGATTTATTTTTAACATGAGATAAACAGAACAGGAGCAAGCCAGTACTTAAAACAGTACCTAAGCTCCTTCTTAAACAAATGCAATGTACTTAAGCTCCTACTTACACTTATGTTTAAGCTCATACTTAAACTAGTACTTAAGACAATACTGAGGCTCATACTTGAAGCCCCATCCCAGTCCGTTGATGAGCACAGCTCAAGTTTCATCATTTGTTAAAGAAAAAATAAGTGAAATGCTTTTCTAGGCTCTCCAGATAATTTCCTTGTTAGCAGTTCATTAGCATCGATCCATGAAAACCTCCACAGACCTTAGATACTGGAGCAGGTCAAGGTCAGGTAGATCCTCAGACTGGCTCACCTCATGTGTGTCCAGACTGTCCTGCTCTACTCTGTTTCCTTAAAACTGGATTTGGACTACGATGATCACAGTCATAAAACCCAGAGGCCCGAGCGTGGACATATCATGAATGTTTAAAACAGTCCTTCGTCCATCACGTTGAGGTCTCCGATGTGGACTCTGGCCCACATCAGAGACCATGTGGTCTCTGTGTTTGGTCTGCAGGAGCAGGAAGGCTGTGAGCAAATCCTCAGAGCATGAAGCAAAGATGGTTACCAAACACTCTCCTCATGCTCGGAGACTCTGAATGAAGGACTAAATAAACCTGCCTCTTCATCAGGACTATAGTATGACACAGTAGGACTAAATAAACATGCCTCTTCATTAAGACTATAGTATGACACAGTAGGACTAAATAAACATGCCTCTTCATTAAGACTATAGTATGACACAGTAGGACTAAATAAACATGCCTCTTCATTAAGACTATAGTATGACACAGTAGGACTAAATAAACATGCCTCTTCATTAAGACTATAGTATGACACAGTAGGACTAAATAAACATGCCTCTTCATTAGGACTATAGTATGACACAGTAGGACTAAATAAACATGCCTCTTCATTAGGACTATAGTATGACACAGTAGGACTAAATAAACATGCCTCTTCATTAGGACTATAGTATGACACAGTAGGACTAAATAAACATGCCTCTTCATTAGGACTATAGTATGACACAGTAGGACTGTCCTCCCACTGACCTTCAAATCAACATCAGAAATATTCACTTTGAAAAATAGCTGCTGAAAATAATACATTAATTATGTTAAAGCTTTATTAAAATTGCTGTGTCAACATGAGGACACATTCATCCTGTCATCATCATCAGAGGTCTGTAGCATTTAGCATGTTCTGTAGCAGTTAGCATGGTCTGTAGCACTTAGCATGTTAGATGACGTTAATAATTTTCAATTCCATGTGTACCGGGTTTGTGAAAATTATTTTCCATTTTTCTTGGTCTTGATGCCAAAGCTCTTTGTTAACCAAATCAAATCAATAACTCAAGCTGGACCTCAAACCTGTGCGTAGGGTTAGGAAGCTGGACGGGAACATTCTGAATGTGAAGAACATAAACATCTGCATGCAGTTCTCAAATGCTCAAAATGACACCCTTCAGGACTTATTAAATTTGTACACCCCTAGAGTTTGGAAGCTTCTGCAGGTAGACAGCAGTGAGGTGATCACAGAGCCTTGAATGAGTTGATCATATTTAAGAAGTGACGTTTATGTTTTTATAACGAGCTGAAAACCTTAAAGTCAAACACTGACACCACAGGGAAGAGCTTCTTTAAAACACACCTTTCTGTGTGAAGTTTGCATGTTCTTCCCGTGCATGCGTGGGTTCTCTCCGGGCACTCCAGTTTCCTACCACAGACCAAAAACATGCTCATTAGGTTAATTGGTGACTCTATATTGCATTTAGGTATGAATGTGAAGGGTTGTCTGTCTCTCTATGTGGCCCTGTGATTGGCTGGTGTCCGGTTCAGTGTGACCCCACCTCTTGGCCAGTGACAGCTGGGATAGGCTCCGCCCCCTGACGTTCACACTCAGACACACCAGAGCCTGTTTGACCCTCAGTGCCTTGATGTCTCCAGCCTGGATCAGGAACAGCTGCAGTCTGAACGATGACACCATGGACGCGGCTCTGCTCACACGACCTTTATTACTGACCAGGTCAAAGGTGAAGGTCACAGGGCTCAGGTTTGTGAACACACCTTTGTACCTGACATCAAATCACCATCAATATGACGTCAAACTGTCAACTGTCAAACTGTCAGAATCTGGTCAGAAACACAATCAACAGGACATCAGTCCTCTGACAGACATGACAACAGTTTGATGTCAACATTGATTAACCATGTCTGAATAGGCTGACCTTTAGTTTTACCTTTAGATAAACATCAGGAGGTCAACACCTGGACCAAACTTCAACGTCTGGACCGACCTCCAACATCTGGACCGACCTTCAGCATCTGGACCGACCTTCAACATCTGGACAAAACTCAAACATCTAGACCGACCTTCAGCATCTGGACCAACTTCAACACCTGGACCGACCTCTAACACCTGGACCGACGTTCAGCATATGGACCGACCTCCAACATCTGGACCGACTTTCAGCATCTGGACCGACCTCAAACACCTGGACCGACCTCGAACACCAGTACCAAACTTCAGCATCTGGACCAATCTTCAGAATCTGGACCGACCGTCAACATTTGGACAAACCTTCAACATCTGGACTAACCTTCAACATCTGGACCAACCTTCAGCATCTGGACCGACCTTCAACATCTGGACCGACTTCCAGCATCTGGACCGACCTTCAGCATCTGGACCGACCTTCAACATCTGGACCGACCTTCAGCATCTGGACCGACCTTCAGCATCTGGACAGAACTTTAACATCTGGACCGACTTAGAGCATCTGGATCGACCTTCAGCATCTGGACCGACCTTCTATATAGGGACCGACCTTCAACATCTGGACCTACCTTCTATATAGGGACCGACCTTCAACATCTGGACCTACCTTCAGCATCTGGACCGACCTTCAGCATCTGGACCGACCTTCATCATCTGGACCGACCTTCAGCATCTGGACCGTTCTTCAACATCTGGAATGACCTTCAACATCTGGACCGACCTTCAACATCTGGACCGACCTTCAACATCTGGACAGACCTTCAGCACCTGGATCAACCTTCAGCATCTGGACCGACCTTCAACATCTGGACCGACTTCCAGCATCTGGACCTACCTTCAGCATCTGGACCTGCCTTCAACATCTGGAACGACTTTCAACATCTGGACCAACCTCCAGCAGCTGGACCACCCTTCAGCATCTTGACCGACCTCCAAGACCTGGTCCGACCTCTGGCATCTGGACTGACCCTCAATATCTTGACCGACCTTCAACTACTGGACCAACCTTCAGCAACCGGACCGACCTTCAACATCTGGACCGACATTCTACATCTGGACCGACCTTCAACATCTGGACCGTCCTTAAACATCTGGACCGACCTTCAGCACCTGGAATGACCTTCAACATCTGGACCGACATTCAACATCTGCACTGCCCGTCAACATCTGAACTGACCTTCAGCATCTGGACCTACCTTCAGCATCTGGACCGACCTTCAACATCTGGACTGACCTCCAGCATCTGGACTGACCTCCAGCATCCGGACCGACCTTCAACATCTGGACCGACCTCCAGCATTTGGACCTACCTCGAGCATCTCGACTGACCTCCAGCATCTGGACCGACGTTCAGCATCTGGACCGACCTTCAACATCTGGACCAACCTTCAGCATCTGGACAGACCTTCGACATCTGGACCGACCTTCAGCATCTGGACCGACCTCAAAGATCTGGACTGACCTCCAGCATCTGGACCGACCTTCAACATATGGACCAACCTTCAGCAACTGAACCGACCTTCAACATCTGGACATAACTTCAACATCTGGACGGACCTTCATCATCTGGACCGACCTTCAACATCTGGACTGACCTTCAACACCTGGACCAACCTTCAGCAGCTGGAACGACGTTCAAAATCTGGACCGACCTCCAACACCTGGACCGACCTTCAGCATGTGGATCGACATTCAAGATCTGGACAGACCTTCAATATCTGGACCGACAATCAACATCTGGACCAATCTCCAACACCTGGACCGAGCTTCAGCATGTGGACATATCTTCAACATCTGGAGCAACCTTCAACATCTGGACCGACCTTCAACATATGGACTTACCTCAAGCGTCTGGACCGACCTTCAGCATCTAGACCAACTTTCAACATCTGGACCGACATTCAGCATCTGGACCGACCTACACCATCTGGACCGTCCTTAAACATCTGGACTGACCTTTAACATCTGGACCGACCTCCAGCATCTGGACCGACTTTCAACATCTGTACAGACCTTCAATATCTGGACCAACGTCCAACATCTGGACCAATCTCCAACACCTGGACCGACCTTCAGCATGTGGACCGACCTCCAAGATCTGGACTGACCTCCAGCATCTGGACCGACCTTCAACATCTGGACCGACCTTCAGCAACTGGACCGACCTTCAACATCTGGACATATCTTCAACATCTGGAGCAACCTTCAACATCTGGACCGACCTTCAACATATGGACTTACCTCAAGCGTCTGGACCGACCTTCAGCATCTAGACCAACTTTCAACATCTGGACCGACCTTCAGCATCTGGACCGACCTACACCATCTGGACCGTCCTTAAACATCTGGACTGACCTTCAACATCTGGACCGACCTCCAGCATCTGGACCGACTTTCAACATCTGGACCGACCTTCAGCATCTGGACCGATCAACAACATCTGGACCAACGTCCAACATCTGGACCAATCTCAAACACCTGGACCGACCTTCAACATCTGGACCGACCTTCGACATCTGGACCGAACTTCAGCATCTGGAACGACCTTCAACATCTGGACCGACCTTAAGCATATGGACATACCTCAAGCGTCTGGACCGAACTTGAGCATCTAGACTGACATTCAGCATCTGGACCGACCTTCAGTATCTGGACCAACCTTCAACATCTGGACCGACCTTCAGCATGTGGACCGACATTCAACATCTGGACCGACCTTCAGCATCTGGACCGACCTCCAAGATCTCAATCAATCAATCAATCAATCTTTATTTGTATAGCGCCAATTCATAACAAGTGTTATCTCAAGACACTTTACAATAGAGCATAAAGCTCTTCATTTTATGGATACACATATATGCATAGATACATATATACATATAAAATACACATATACATATATATACAAATATATACATCCAACACCCAACATGAATCCATATAGCCAATCATGGATCCCTCCATCATGGCGGCAAGAAAAAACCTTCTGTTAAGCAGCAGGAAATCTTGAATGTGGATCCCAGTCTCATGATGAACAGCAAATCCACACGATGCTGTGATGGGTGTGAGGGCAAAGGAAGGGAAGTAAGAGGAGACAAGTGGACGAAGTAAGAACTAAAGTTAGGGACAGGTCCATGTATCATTGGCCTGTCGCCTGATTCCTTAGAGGTTAGCCTCTTGAGATGCTACATCTCATTTCTGGAGGGTCCTCATGTCTGAATGGTTGTGGTGATCATTTTCTAGAAGTATAATCTTAGATATTCAAACTGAAAATAAGAACTTATGGTAGTGACGAACTCATGGGTGCCCAGACCACAAGTGCATCCCAACCATATTTGTCTCCGTTAAGTATAAATGTGTTAAAGGCCTCTTGAGATGTGACATCCCATTTTCAAGAGGGACTTCATGACTATGTGGTAATAAGAAATAGATACTGTAGGTGTAACGATCATGGATATGGAGATCATGCTAATAACTACATGAACAGCTATAATGATAATGAGAATGGAGTGTTCCTAATAGAATGGCCAACTATGTGTGTCATGTTTATAGCTGTAGTTTTGAGGTTTCATGACTCCACAGCAGGCAGTCTCCACCAAGGATCCCAGGCCACCTACAAGACAAGAGCCAGAGACGAGTACAGGAGCAAACAAAAAGGGGCAAAAGCAGATGTGGAGAGAGAGAGAGAGTGATAGAGCCCATTGTGCCAGACCCCTCCCCCCCGGCAGTCTAGGCCTATTACATCTAAACTATGAGTCTAGTTTATGAACTAATTTATTTATTTATTTATTTATTTATTTATAACCTATAAGCTGGTCCCTAACTGAAAGCTTTATCAAAGAGGAATGTTTTAAGTCTAACCTTAAAGGTAGAGAGAGTGTCAGACTCCCGAACTGTGGTTGGTAAATTGTTCCAGAGAAGAGGAGCCTGATAACTGAAGGCTCTACCTCCCATACTACTTTTGGAGATTGATGGCACCACAAGTAGGCCAGCATCTTGGGAGCGTAATGTTCTAGAGGGGTTGTACGGCACTACAAGCTCTTCAAGATAGACTGGTGCCTGTCCACTGAGAGCTTTATAGGTGAGGAGAAGAATCTTGAATTCTATTCTATATTTAATGGGGAGCCAATGCAGAGAAGCTAATACAGGAGTAATGTGGTCTCTTCTCCTAGTTCTAGTCAGTACACGTGCTGCAGCATTTTGGACCAGCTGAAGCGTCTTAAGCGACTTGCTGGGACAGCCTGAAAGCAGAGAATTACAATAGTCCAATCTGGAGGTAACAAAAGCATGGACTAGCTTTTCAGCATCGCTCTGGGACAGGATAGGCCTGATTTTAGCGATGTTATGAGATGAAAAAGGCTGTTTTTGAAATTTGCTTTATGTGAGAGTTAAAGGATAAATCCTGATCAAATAGCACTCCTAGATTTCTAACAGTTGTGCTTGGTGCCAGGGTAATGCCATCTATGGCAGTTAAATCACTAGAAAAGGATTCTCTAAGGTGTCGAGGGCCCAGCACAATAATCTCTGTCTTGTCTGAGTTAAGAAGAAGAAAATTTCTGGCCATCCAGGTTCTGATGTCCTTTAAACAGGCATCTAGTTTATCTAAGTGGTTTGTCTCACCTGGCTTTAAAGATACATAGAGCTGTGTGTCATCAGCGTAACAGTGAAAATTAACAGAGTATTTCCTCATGATATTACCAAGGGGAAGCATATATATAGAGAAGAGAATTGGACCTAGCACTGAACCTTGAGGAACCCCGTAACTTACTTTATTGTACACAGAAGATTTGTTGTTCACGTGTACAAACTGATATCTATTAGATAAGTAGGACTTAAACCAGTTTAAGGCAGTCCCTGTAATCCCAAGTAACATCTCCAATCTCTGTATAAGAACATCATGATCAATGGTGTCGAAAGCTGCACTAAGATCTAACAAAACAAGAACAGAGAGCAGTCCTTCATCTGAAGCTGAAAGTAGATCATTGGTTACTTTAACTAGAGCAGTCTCTGTGCTGTGATGAGCTCTAAATCCTGACTGAAAGTCCTCAAGCAGGCTATTGTCTTGAAGGAAGTCACCTAGCTGATCAGCTACCACTTTCTCCAGGATCTTTGAGGCAAATGGAAGGTTAGAAATAGGCCTATAGTTAGCTAATGTTCCTGAATCAAGGTTAGGTTTTTTAAGGATGGGTTTGATTACTGCTGTTTTAAAAGACTGTGGTACGTAGCCTGTTGATAGAGATATATTTACTGTCTCCAGCAACAATGGACAAACTAGAGGAAAGACCTCCTTAAACAACTTAGTTGGGATTGGGTCTAAAAGGCAGGTTGATGATTTAGAGGAAGAGACGAGAGAATTTAGCTCCTGAAGGCTGATCGTGAGAGAGACTGTCTAACTCAGGTCTGACTTCTACTACATTTAAAGGTAGGGCAGGTTCGCTGGAGATAAAGAGTTGCTAATTTTATCTCTAATTTTCAGAATTTTATCATTGAAAAAGTTCATAAAGTCCTCACAGCCCAGGGCTAGAGGAATCACAGGCTCAATAGAGCTCTGACTCTGTGTCAGCCTGGCTACAGTGCTGAAGAGATATCTAGGGTTGTTTCTATTTTCTTCAATTAGTGAAGAGTAGTAGGCAGCTCGAGCATGTTTTAAGGCTCTCATGTAGTTAATATGACTCTCTCGCCAAAGTATACGTGACTCTTCCCTTTTATCAGAGCGCCACATTCTCTAATTTACGGGTTGTTTGTTTAAGTGTACGAAGTTTCTGAGTTAAACCAAGGAGCTGTCCTCTGACGCTTAATACGCTTTTTGTCTCAGTGGGGCAATTGAGTCCAAAGTGGATCTTAGTAGACTGGCTGAGTCATCAACAAGCTGATCCAGCTGAGTTGAGCTAAAGCTAATATCACAGTTATCAGTTGGCCAATTTATTGAGCTTAGGGCAGTAGGAATGGCCTCTGTGAATTTAGCCACTGCACCACTGGACAGATTTCTACTGCTCACAGTTTTGCTGCAAAACACAGAATCTTCCAGGAGGATGCTAAAAGTCACTAAGAAGTGGTCGGATAAAAATGGATTCTCTGGAAAAACTTTCACTTCATTGATATTGAGGCCATATGCTAAAACCAAATCAAGAGTGTGATTAAAATGATGGGTAGCTTCATTAACAGACTGAATAAAGCCAACTGAGTCTATTAATGACATAAAAGCTGAGCTAAGACTATCACTCTCTTTGTCCACATGGATATTAAAATCACCTACAATGACTATTTTATCAGAGCTTAGGACCAAGTTTGATATGTACTCAGAGAATTCTGATAAGAATTCAGAGTATGGGCCTGGAGGACGGTAAATTATCACAAATAGGACTGTCTGGCCAGTTTTTGAATCAGTATGAGATAAATTTAGAGTAAGGCTTTCAAAAGAAGTATATTTAGCCTTTGGTCTGTGATTGATTTGGAGACAGGAATGATAAATAGCTGTTACACCACCACCACGGCCTGTGTCAGTGGTATATGAATATTTGAATGACTGGGGGAGTGGACTCATTTAAACTGACATATTCCTCTTCTCGTAGCTATGTCTCAGTTAGACAGAATAAATCAATCTGATTTTCTGTTATAAGGTCGCTCACCAGTAAAGATTTGGACCTGAGAGATCTAATATTTAAGAGACCACATCTAATTCTCTGATGTTTTAAAGCCACTACATTTGAAGGTTTTATTTTTATCAGATTTCTGTGGTTGACACCTTTTTATTTGTTTTTGTGTTAATATCTAGGTGAGCTTTGGGTCGGGTACTGACACAGTCTCTATGGAATAATGTTTATCACTATTACAAAAGCCATAGCAGCTATCTAAGGGATGAACACAACTGTCATAACAGTAATGGCAGGGAAACTGTCTTAGAGCAAGCGCAGAGGAGCGTGGAGGACTGCAGCTCTGCAACATGGTCTCATCTCTGAGAGGTCATAAGTGTGACTCTGCCATGTTTTTTGATAGGAGAGATGCACCAGCCAGAGTAGGATGGATGCCATCTCTGCCTATCAGGCCAGGTTTTCTCCAGAAGGTTGACCAATTGTCAATGAAGCCCACATCATTTGCTGGACACCACCTCGATAGCCAGCGTTGAATGATGACATGCGGCTATACATATCATCACTGGTCAGATTGGGCAAGGCCAGAGAAAATTACGGAGTCCGACATTTCCTTTGCAAAAGAGCACACTGATTCAATGTTTAATTTAGTTACTTCCGACTGGCGACGTCGGAGTCATTCGTGCCGACATGGAGGACTATTCTAGCAAACTTACGCTTTACTCTTTGGCAGCAACTTCAAATTTGCCCCAATGTCGCCCCCTCTTGCCCCTGGGATACACCTCACTATGCCCGCTGACTTCGCTATCTTCACGCTTTCTGACTATGGAGTCGCCAATTATCAGTGTTTGTTCCCCTGTGGGCGGGTTACCACCATCACTGAGGGGAGAAAACCTGTTGGAAACGTGAACCGGATGGTGGGTACCGAGTGGGTCTTCGACTTACGGCTATGCTTGCCACGGACAGTGACCCAGCCATTACTAGCCGGGGAGGCTAAGTTAACGCTAGCGCTTAGCTGCCTGCACCGCTAGCTACGTCCTGCCTGCTCGCTATGGCTACGTAAGTGGATTTTGGTTCGGCGCAGAACCGCTTCTCCAGATCAGACACCCTCGCCTCCAAATCTAAGAATAAACTACACTTCTGACAAATACCGCTATCAGTAAAGGAGGACGAGGAGTAGCTAAACATCTGGCACATAGGACAGGAGAGAGCAGGAGCGGAGGGAGAAGCCATGCTAAGAAGGTAAGCTAAGCTATGCTAAGCAGAAGAAAGTAGAACTAAATGACCGCTTGAGAGAAGCTAGAGTGGTTGCGGTAGACCTTAGTACGTTCGATCGAACGTAGATCGTAATCAGTAAAAAGAATTATGAGCTCAAATGACAGATATTAGTCAGTTAAGATTAGCGTTAGCTGAACAGAGACAACACACTACAAACAACGCTGCACTGCGAAAACAGGAAGTGACGAATACGCTCACCAGGAAGTGACGATCAGCCGATGCTGGAGATCTGGACTGATCTCCAGCATCTGGACCGACCTTCAACATCTGGACCAATCTCCAACACCTGGACCGACCTTCAGCATCTTGACCGACCTTCAACATCAGTACCGACCTTCGACATCTGTACCGACCTTCAGCATCTGGACCCACCTCCAAGATCTGGACTGACCTCCAGCATCTTGACCGACCTCCAGCATCTGGACCGACCTTCAACATCTGGACCAATCTCCAACACCTGGACCGACCTTCAGCATCTTGACCGACCTTCAACATCAGTAACGACCTTCGACATCTGGACCGACCTTCAGCATCTGGACCGACCTCCAAGATCTGGACTGACCTCCAGCATCTTGACCGACCTCCAGCATCTGAACCGACCTTCAACATGTGGACCGACCTTCATCAACTGGACCGACCGTCAACATCCGGACGTATCTTCAACATCTGGACCAACCTTCAACATCTGGACTGACCTTCAACATCTGGACTGACCTTCAACACCTGGACCAACTTTCAGCACCTGGACCGACCTTTAACATCTGGACCGACCTTCAGCATATGGACTTACCTTAAGCGTCTGGACCGACCTTCAGCATATAGACCAACTTTCAACATCTGGACCGACCTTCAGAATCTGGACCCACCTCCAGCATCTGGACCGACCTTCAGCATCTAGACCGACCCTCAACATCTGGACATATCTTCAACATCTGGACCGACCTTCAGCATCTAGACCAACCTTCAGTATCTGGACCGAATTTCAGCATCTAGACCAACCTCCAACATCTGGACCGACCTTCAGCATCTGGACCTACCTACAACATCTGGACAAAATTTCAGCATCTGGACCAACCTTCAACGTCTGGACCGACCTTCAACAACTTGACCGACATTCAGCATCTGGACCGACCTTCACCATCTGGACCGACCTTCAGCATCTGGACCTATATACAGCATCTGGACCGACCTTCAACATCCGGACTGACCTCCAACATCTTGACCAACTTCCAGCATCTGGACTGACCATCAACATCTGGACCAACGTCCAACATCTGGACCAACCTTCAGCATCTTGACCGACCTTCAACATCTGGACAGACCTTCGACATCTGGACCGACCTTCAGCATCTGGACCGACCTCAAAGATCTGGACTGACCTCCAGCATCTGGACCGACCTTCAACATCTGGACCGACCTTCAACATCTGGATTGACCTTCAACATCTGGACCTACCTTCAGCATCTGGACCGACCTTCAACATCTGGACTGACCTCCAGCATCTGGACTGACCTCCAGCATCCGGACCGACCTTCAACATCTGGACTGACCTCCAGCATCTGGACCGACCTTCAACAACTGGACCGACCGTCAGCATCTTGACCGACCTTCAACATCTGGACAGACCTTCGACATCTGGACCGACCTTCAGCATCTGGACCGACCTCAAAGATCTGGACTGACCTCCAGCATCTGGACCGACCTTCAACATATGGACCGACCTTCAGCAACTGAACCGACCTTCAACATCTGGACATAACTTCAACATCTGGACGGACCTTCAACATCTGGACCGACCTTCAACATCTGGACTGACCTTCAACACCTGGACCAACCTTCAGCAGCTGGAACGACCTTCAAAATCTGGACCGACCACCGACACCTGGACCGACCTTCAGCATGTGGATCGACATTCAAGATCTGGACAGACCTTCAATATCTGGACCGACAATCAACATCTGGACCAATCTCCAACACCTGGACCGAGCTTCAGCATGTGGACATATCTTCAACATCTGGAGCAACCTTCAACATCTGGACCGACCTTCAACATATGGACTTACCTCAAGCGTCTGGACCGACCTTCAGCATCTAGACCAACTTTCAACATCTGGACCGACATTCAGCATCTGGACCGACCTACACCATCTGGACCGTCCTTAAACATCTGGACTGACCTTTAACATCTGGACCGACCTCCAGCATCTGGACCGACTTTCAACATCTGGACAGACCTTCAATATCTGGACCAACGTCCAACATCTGGACCAATCTCCAACACCTGGACCGACCTTCAGCATGTGGACCGACCTCCAAGATCTGGACTGACCTCCAGCATCTGGACCGACCTTCAACATCTGGACCGACCTTCAGCAACTGGACCGACCTTCAACATCTGGACATATCTTCAACATCTGGAGCAACCTTCAACATCTGGACCGACCTTCAACATATGGACTTACCTCAAGCGTCTGGACCGACCTTCAGCATCTAGACCAACTTTCAACATCTGGACCGACCTTCAGCATCTGGACCGACCTACACCATCTGGACCGTCCTTAAACATCTGGACTGACCTTCAACATCTGGACCGACCTCCAGCATCTGGACCGACTTTCAACATCTGGACCGACCTTCAGCATCTGGACCGATCAAAAACATTTGGACCAACGTCCAACATCTGGACCAATCTCAAACACCTGGACCGATCTTCAACATCTGGACCGACCTTCGACATCTGGACCGAACTTCAGCATCTGGACCGACCTTCAACATCTGGACCGACCTTAAGCACATGGACATACCTCAAGCGTCTGGACCGAACTTGAGCATCTAGACTGACATTCAGCATCTGGACCGACCTTCAGTATCTGGACCAACCTTCAACATCTGGACCGACCTTCAGCATGTGGACCGACATTCAACATCTGGACCGACCTTCAGCATCTGGACCGACCTCCAAGATCTGGACTGATCTCCAGCATCTGGACCGACCTTCAACATCTGGACCAATCTCCAACACCTGGACCGACCTTCAGCATCTTGACCGACCTTCAACATCAGTACCGACCTTCGACATCTGTACCGACCTTCAGCATTTGGACCCACCTCCAAGATCTGGACTGACCTCCAGCATCTTGACCGACCTCCAGCATCTGGACCGACCTTCAACATCTGGACCAATCTCCAACACCTGGACCGACCTTCAGCATCTTGACCGACCTTCAACATCAGTAACGACCTTCGACATCTGGACCGACCTTCAGCATCTGGACCGACCTCCAAGATCTGGACTGACCTCCAGCATCTTGACTGACCTCCAGCATCTGAACCGACCTTCAACATGTGGACCGACCTTCATCAACTGGAACGACCGTCAACATCCGGACATATCTTCAATATCTGGACCAACCTTCAACATCTGGACTGACCTTCAACAGCTAGACCAACCTTCAGCAGCTGGAACGACCTTAAAAATCTGGACCGACCTCCAACACCTGGACCGACCTTCAACATGTGGACCGACATTCAGCATCTGGACAGACCTTCAATATCTGGACCGACCATCAACATCTGGACCAACGTCCAACATTTGGACAAATCTCCAACACCTGGACCGACCTTCAACACCTGGACCGACCTTCAACATCTGGACCTACCTCCAGCATCTGGACCGACCTCCAGCATCTGGACCAATCTTCAACATCTGGACCGACCTTCAACACCTGGACCAACTTTCAGCACCTGGAACGACCTTTAACATCTGGACCGACCTTCAGCATATGGACTTACCTCAAGCGTCTGGACCGACCTTCAGCATCTTGACCAACTTTCAACATCTGGACCGACCTTCAGAATCTGGACCCACCTCCAGGATCTGGACCGACCTTCAGCATCTAGACCGACCTTCAGCATATGGACTTACCTCAAGCGTCTGGACCGACCTTCAGCATCTTGACCAACTTTCAACATCTGGACCGACCTTCAGAATCTGGACCCACCTCCAGCATCTGGACCGACCTTCAGCATCTAGACCGACCCTCAACATCTGGACATATCTTCAACATCTGGACCGACCTTCAGCATCTAGACCAACCTTCAGTATCTGGACCGAATTTCAGCATATAGACCAACCTCCAACATCTGGACCGACCTTCAGCATCTGGACCTACCTACAACATCTGGACAAAATTTCAGCATCTGGACCAACCTCCAACGTCTGGACCGACCTTCAACAACTTGACCGACATTCAGCATATGGACCGACCTTCACCATCTGGACCGACCTTCAGCATTAGGACATATATCCAGCATCTGGACCAACCTTCAACATCCGGACTGACCTCCAACATCTTGACCAACTTCCAGCATCTGGACTGACCTTCAACATCTGGACCGACCTTCAACATCTGGACCAACGTCCAACATCTGGACCAACCTTCAGCATCTTGACCGACCTTCAACATCTGGACAGACCTTCGACATCTGGACCGACCTTCAGCATCTGGACCGACCTCAAAGATCTGGACTGACCTCCAGCATCTGGACCGACCTTCAACATCTGGACCGACCTTCAACATCTGGACTGACCTTCAACACCTGGACCAACCTTCAGCAGCTGGAACGACTTTAAAAATCTGGACCGACCTCCAACACCTGGACCGACCTTCAACATGTGGACCGACATTCAACATCTGGACAGACCTTCAATATCTGGACCGACCATCAACATCTGGACCAACGTCCAACATTTGGACAAATCTCCAACACCTGGACCGACCTTCAATATTTGGACCGACCTTCAACATCTGGACCTACCTCCAGCACCTGAAACGACCTTCAACATCTGGCCCAACCTCCAGCATCTGGACCGACCTCCAGCATCTGGACCAATCTTCAACATCTGGACAAACCTTCAACATCTGGACCAACCTTCAGCATCTGGATTGACCTTCAACATCTGGACCGACTTCAGCATCAGGACCGACCTTCAGCATCTGGACCAACCTTCAGAATCTGGACAGACTTTCAGCATCTGGACCAACCTTCAACATCTGGACCGACTTCCAGCATCTGGATCGACCTTCAGCATCTGGACCGACCTTCAATATATGGACCCACCTTCAACATCTGGACCTTCCTTCAGCATCTGGACCGACCTTCAGCATTTGGACCGACCTTCAACATCTGGACCGACCTCCAGCATCTGGACTGAACTACAGCATCCGGACCGACCTTCAACAGCTGGACCGACATTCAACATCTGGACCGACCTTAAACATCTGGACCGTCCTCCAACATCTGGACCGATCTTCAGCACCTGGAACGACCTTCAACATCTGGACCAACATTCAACATCTGGACTGCCCTTCAACATCTGAACTGACCTTCAGCATCTGGACCGACCTTCAAAATCTGGAACGACCTTCAACATCTGGACATATCTTCAACATCAGGACCAACCTCCAAAATCTGGACCGACCTTCAGCATCTTTACCGACCTCCAACATCTGGACTGACCTCCAGCATCTGGACCGACCTCCAGCATCTGGACCGACCTTCAGCATCTGGACCGACCTTCAACATCTGGACATATCTTCAACATCTGGACCGAACATTAAACATCTGAACCGACCTTCAACATCTGGACCGACCTTCAGCATCTGGACCGACCATCAACATCTGGATATATCTTCAACATCTGGACCGACCTTCAACATCTGAGCCGACCTTCAGCATGTGGACCGACATTCAACATCTGGACCGACCTTCAACATCTGGACATGTCTTCAACATCTGAACCGACCTTCAACATCTGAACCGACCTACAACATCTGGACCGACCTTCAACATCTGGACATATCTTCAACATCTGGACCGAGCTTCAACATCTGGACATATCTTCAACATCTGGACCGACCTTCAACATCTGGACCGACCTTCAGCATCTGGACCGACCTTCAACATCTGGACATATCTTCAACATCTGGACCGACCTTCAGCATCTGGACCGACCTACACCATCTGGACCGTCCTTAAACATCTGGACTGACCTTCAACATCTGGACCGACCTCCAGCATCTGGACCGACTTTCAACATCTGGACCGACCTTCAGCATCTGGACCGATCAACAACATCTGGACCAACGTCCAACATCTCTACCAATCTCAAACACCTGGACCGACCTTCGACATCTGGACCGACCTTCGACATCTGGACCGAACTTCAGCATCTGGACCGACCTTCAACATCTGGACCGACCTTAAGCATATGGACATACCTCAAGCGTCTGGACCGAACTTGAGCATCTAGACTGACATTCAGCATCTGGACCGACCTTCAGTATCTGGACCAACCTTAAACATCTGGACCGACCTTCAGCATGTGGACCGACATTCAACATCTGGACCGACCTTCAGCATCTGGACCGACCTCCAAGATCTGGACTGATCTCCAGCATCTGGACCGACCTTCAACATCTGGACCAATCTCCAACACCTGGACCTACCTTCAGCATCTTGACCGACCTTCAACATCAGTACCGACCTTCGACATCTGTACCGACCTTCAGCATCTGGACCCACCTCCAAGATCTGGACTGACCTCCAGCATCTTGACCGACCTCCAGCATCTGGACCGACCTTCAACATCTGGACCAATCTCCAACACCTGGACCGACCTTCAGCATCTTGACCGACCTTCAACATCAGTAACGACCTTCGACATCTGGACCGACCTTCAGCATCTGGACCGACCTCCAAGATCTGGACTGACCTCCAGCATCTTGACCGACCTCTAGCATCTGGACCGACCTTCAACACGTGGACCGACCTTCATCAACTGGACCGACCGTCAACATCCGGACATATCTTCAACATCTGGACCAACCTTCAACATCTGGACCGACCTTCAACATCTGGACTGTCCTTCAACACCTGGACCAACTTTCAGCAACTGGACCGACCTTTAACATCTGGACCGACCTTCAGCATATGGACTTACCTCAAGCGTCTGGACCGACCTTCAGCATCTAGACCAACTTTCAACATCTGGACCGACCTTCAGCATCTGGACCTACCTACAACATCTGGACCGACCTTCAGCATATGGACTTACCTCAAGCGTCTGGACCGACCTTCAGCATCTAGACCAACCTACAACATCTGGACCGACCTTCAGCATCTGGACCTACCTACAACATCTGGACAAAATTTCAGCATCTGGACCAACCTCCAACGTCTGGACCGACCTTCAACAACTTGACCGACATTCAGCATCTGGACCGACCTTCACCATCTGGACCGACCTTCAACATCCGGACTGACCTCCAACATCTTGACCAACTTCCAGCATCTGGACTGACCTTCAACATCTGGACCGACCTTCAGCATGTGGACCGACCATCAACATCTGGACCAACGTCCAACATCTGGACCAACCTTCAGCATCTTGACCGACCTTCAACATCTGGACAGACCTTCGACATCTGGACCGACCTTCAGCATCTGGACCGACCATCAACATCTGGATATATCTTCAACATCTGGACCGACCTTCAACATCTGAGCCGACCTTCAGCATGTGGACCGACATTCAACATCTGGACCGACCTTCAACATCTGGACATGTCTTCAACATCTGGACCGAGCTTCAACATCTGAACCGACCTACAACATGTGGACCGACCTTCAACATCTGGACATATCTTCAACATCTGGACCGACCTTCAACATCTGGACCGACCTTCAGCATCTGGACCGACCTTCAACATCTGGACATATCTTCAACATCTGGACCGACCTTCAGCATCTGGACCGATCAACAACATCTGGACCAACGTCCAACATCTGGACCAATCTCAAACACCTGGACCGACCTTCGACATCTGGACCGACCTTCGACATCTGGACCGAACTTCAGCATCTGGACCGACCTTCAACATCTGGACCGACCTTAAGCATATGGACATACCTCAAGCGTCTGGACCGAACTTGAGCATCTAGACTGACATTCAGCATCTGGACCGACCTTCAGTATCTGGACCAACCTTCAACATCTGGACCGACCTTCAACATCAGTACCGACCTTCGACATCTGTACCGACCTTCAGCATCTGGACCCACCTCCAAGATCTGGACTGACCTCCAGCATCTTGACCGACCTCCAGCATCTGGACCGACCTTCAACATCTGGACCAATCTCCAACACCTGGACCGACCTTCAGCATCTTGACCGACCTTCAACATCAGTAACGACCTTCGACATCTGGACCTACCTTCAGCATCTGGACCGACCTCCAAGATCTGGACTGACCTCCAGCATCTGGACTGACCTTCAACACCTGGACCAACTTTCAGCAACTGGACCGACCTTTAACATCTGGACCGACATTCAGCATATGGACTTACCTCAAGCGTCTGGACCGACCTTCAGCATCTAGACCAACTTTCAACATCTGGACCGACCTTCAGCATCTAGACCAACCTTCAGTATCTGTACCGAATTTCAGCATATAGACCAACCTCCAACATCTGGACCGACCTTCAGCATCTGGACCGACATTCAGCATCTGGACAAAATTTCAGCATCTGGACCAACCTCCAACGTCTGGACCGACCTTCAACAACTTGACCGACATTCAGCATCTGGACCGACCTTCACCATCTGGACCGACCTTCAGCATCTGGACCTATATACAGCATCTGGACCGACCTTCAACATCCGGACTGACCTCCAACATCTTGACCAACTTCCAGCATCTGGACTGACCTTCAACATCTGGACCGACCTTCAGCATGTGGACCGACCATCAACATCTGGACCAACGTCCAACATCTGGACCAACCTTCACCATCTTGACCGACCTTCAACATCTGGACAGACCTTCGACATCTGGACCGACCTTCAGCATCTGGACCGACCTCAAAGATCTGGACTGACCTCCAGCATCTGGACCGACCTTCAACATCTGGACCGACCTTCAACATCTGGACTGACCTTCAACACCTGGACCAACCTTCAGCAGCTGGAACGACCTTAAAAATCTGGAGCGACCTCCAACACCTGGACCGACCTTCAACATGTGGACCGACATTCAACATCTGGACAGACCTTCAATATCTGGACCGACCATCAACATCTGGACCAACGTCCAACATTTGGACAAATCTCCAACACCTGGACCGACCTTCAATATTTGGACCGACCTTCAACATCTGGACCTACCTCCAGCACCTGAAACGACCTTCAACATCTGGCCCAACCTCCAGCATCTGGACCGACCTCCAGCATCTGGACCAATCTTCAACATCTGGATAAACCTTCAACATCTGGACCAACCTTCAGCATCTGGACCGACCTTCAACATCTGGACCGACTTCCAGCATCTGGACCGACCTTAAGCATCTGGACCGACCTTCAGCATCTGGACTGACCTTCAGCATCTGGACAGACCTTCAACATCTGGACCGACTTCCAGCATCTGGATCGACCTTCAGCATCTGGACCGACCTTCAATATATGGACCCACCTTCAACATCTGGACCTTCCTTCAGCATCTGGACCGACCTTCAGCATTTGGACCGACCTTCAACATCTGGACCGACCTCCAGCATCTGGACTGAACTACAGCATCCGGACCGACCTTCAACAGCTGGACCGACATTCAACATCTGGACCGACCTTAAACATCTGGACCGTCCTCCAACATCTGGACCGATCTTCAGCACCTGGAACGACCTTCAACATCTGGACCAACATTCAACATCTGGACTGCCCTTCAACATCTGGATTGACCTTCAGCATCTGGACCAATCTTCAGAATCTGGACCGACCTTCAACATCTGGACATATCTTCAACATCTGGACCAACCTCGAACAACTGGACAGAACTTCAGCATCTTTACCGACCTCCAACATCTGGACTGACCTCCAGCATCTGGACCGACCTCCAGCATCTGGACCGACCTTCAGCATCTGGACCGACCTTCAACATCTGGACATATCTTCAACATCTGGACCGACCTTAAACATCTGAACCGACCTTCAACATCTGGACCGACCTTCAGCATCTGGACCGACCATCAACATCTGGATATATCTTCAACATCTGGACCGACCTTCAACATCTGAGCCGACCTTCAGCATGTGGACCGACATTCAACATCTGGACCGACCTTCAACATCTGGACATGTCTTCAACATCTGGACCGAGCTTCAACATCTGAACCGACCTACAACATCTGGACCGACCTTCAACATCTGGACATATCTTCAACATCTGGACCGACCTTCAACATCTGGACCGACCTTCAGCATCTGGACCGACCTTCAACATCTGGACATATCTTCAACATCTGGACCGACCTTCAGCATCTGGACCGACCTATACCATCTGGACCGTCCTTAAACATCTGGACTGACCTTCAACATCTGGACCGACCTCCAGCATCTGGACCGACTTTCAACATCTGGACCGACCTTCAGCATCTGGACCGATCAACAACATCTGGACCAACGTCCAACATCTGGACCAATCTCAAACACCTGGACCGACCTTCGACATCTGGACCGAACTTCAGCATCTGGACCGACCTTCAACATCTGGACCGACCTTAAGCATATGGACATACCTCAAGCGTCTGAACCGAACTTGAGCATCTAGACTGACATTCAGCATCTGGACCCGACCTTCAGCATCTGGACCAACCTTCAACATCTGGACCGACCTTCAACATGTGGACCGACATTCAACATCTGGACCGACCTTCAGCATCTGGACCGACCTCCAAGATCTGGACTGATCTCCAGCATCTGGACCGACCTTCAACATCTGGACCAATCTCCAACACCTGGACCTACCTTCAGCATCTTGACCGACCTTCAACATCAGTACCGACCTTCGACATCTGTACCGACCTTCAGCATCTGGACCCACCTCCAAGATCTGGACTGACCTCCAGCATCTTGACCGACCTCCAGCATCTGGACCGACCTTCAACATCTGGACCAATCTCCAACACCTGGACCGACCTTCAGCATCTTGACCGACCTTCAACATCAGTAACGACCTTCGACATCTGGACCGACCTTCAGCATCTGGACCGACCTCCAAGATCTGGACTGACCTCCAGCATCTTGACCGACCTCCAGCATCTGGACCGACCTTCAACATGTGGACCGACCTTCATCAACTGGACCGACCGTCAACATCCGGACATATCTTCAACATCTGGACCAACCTTCAACATCTGGACCGACCTTCAACATCTGGACTGACCTTCAACACCTGGACCAACTTTCAGCAACTGGACCGACCTTTAACATCTTGACCGACCTTCAGCATATGGACTTACCTCAAGCGTCTGGACCGACCTTCAGCATCTAGACCAACTTTCAACATCTGGACCGACCTTCAGCATCTAGACCAACCTTCAGTATCTGTACCGAATTTCAGCATATAGACCAACCTCCAACATCTGGACCGACCTTCAGCATCTGGACCGACATTCAGCATCTGGACAAAATTTCAGCATCTGGACCAACCTCCAACGTCTGGACCGACCTTCAACAACTTGACCGACATTCAGCATCTGGACCGACCTTCAGCATCTGGACCGACCTTCAACATCCGGACTGACCTCCAACATCTTGACCAACTTCCAGCATCTGGACTGACCTTCAACATCTGGACCGACCTTCAGCATGTGGACCGACCATCAACATCTGGACCAACGTCCAACATCTGGACCAACCTTCAGCATCTTGACCGACCTTCAACATCTGGACAGACCTTCGACATCTGGACCGACCTTCAGCATCTGGACCAACCTCAAAGATCTGGACTGACCTCCAGCATCTGGACCGACCTTCAACATCTGGACCGACCTTCAACATCTGGACTGACCTTCAACACCTGGACCAACCTTCAGCACCTGGACCGACCTTCAACATCTGGACCGACCTCCAACACCTGGACCGACCTTCAACATGTGGACCGACATTCAACATCTGGACCGACCTTCAATATCTGGACCGACCTTCAGCATCTGGACCAACCTCAAAGATCTGGACTGACCTCCAGCATCTGGACCGACCTTCAACATCTGGACCGACCTTCAACATCTGGACTGACCTTCAACACCTGGACCAACCTTCAGCAGCTGGAACGACCTTAAAAATCTGGACCGACCTCCAACACCTGGACCGACCTTCAACATGTGGACCGACATTCAACATCTGGACCGACCTTCAACATCTGGACATATCTTCAACATGTGGACCGACCTTAAACATCTGAACCGACCTTCAACATCTGGACCGACCTTCAGCATCTGGACCGACCATCAACATCTGGATATATCTTCAACATCTGGACCGACCTTCAACATCTGAGCCGACCTTCAGCATGTGGACCGACATTCAACATCTGGACCGACCTTCAACATCTGGACATGTCTTCAACATCTGGACCGAGCTTCAACATCTGAACCGACCTACAACATCTGGACCGACCTTCAACATCTGGACATATCTTCAACATCTGGACCGACCTTCAACATCTGGACCGACCTTCAGCATCTGGACCGACCTTCAACATCTGGACATATCTTCAACATCTGGACCGACCTTCAGCATCTGGACCGACCTATACCATCTGGACCGTCCTTAAACATCTGGACTGACCTTCAACATCTGGACCGACCTCCAGCATCTGGACCGACTTTCAACATCTGGACCGACCTTCAGCATCTGGACCGATCAACAACATCTGGACCAACGTCCAACATCTGGACCAATCTCAAACACCTGGACCGACCTTCGACATCTGGACCGAACTTCAGCATCTGGACCGACCTTCAACATCTGGACCGACCTTAAGCATATGGACATACCTCAAGCGTCTGGACCGAACTTGAGCATCTAGACTGACATTCAGCATCTGGACCGACCTTCAGTATCTGGACCAACCTTCAACATCTGGACCGACCTTCAGCATGTGGACCGACATTCAACATCTGGACCGACCTTCAGCATCTGGATCGACCTCCAAGATCTGGACTGATCTCCAGCATCTGGACCGACCTTCAACATCTGGACCAATCTCCAACACCTGGACCTACCTTCAGCATCTGGACCAACCTCCAACGTCTGGACCGACCTTCAACATCTGGACCAACCTTCACCATCTTGACCGACCTCCAAGATCTGGACTGACCTCGAGCATCTTGACCGACCTCCAGCATCTGGACCGACCTTCAACATCTGGACCAATCTCCAACACCTGGACCGACCTTCAGCATCTTGACCGAACTTCAACATCAGTACCGACCTTCGATATCTGGACCGACCTTCAGCATCTGGACCGACCTCCAAGATCTGGACTGACCTCCAGCATCTTGACCGACCTCCAGCATCTGGACCGACCTTCAACATCTGGACCGACCTTCAGCAACTGGACCGACCTTCAACATCTGGACATATCTTCAACATCTGGACCAACCTTCAACATCTGGACCGACCTTCAACATCTGGACCAACTTTCAACATCTGGACCGACCTTCAGAATCTGGACCGACCTTTAACATCTGGACCGACCTTCAGCATATGGACTTACCTCAAGCGTCTGGACCGACCTTCAGCATCTAGACCAACTTTCAACATCTGGACCGACCTTCAGCATCTAGACCAACCTTCAGTATCTGTACCGAATTTCAGCATATAGACCAACCTCCAACATCTGGACCGACCTTCAGCATCTGGACCGACATTCAGCATCTGGACAAAATTTCAGCATCTGGACCAACCTCCAACGTCTGGACCGACCTTCAACAACTTGACCGACATTCAGCATCTGGACCGACCTTCAGCATCTGGACCGACCTTCAACATCCGGACTGACCTCCAACATCTTGACCAACTTCCAGCATCTGGACTGACCTTCAACATCTGGACCGACCTTCAGCATGTGGACCGACCATCAACATCTGGACCAACGTCCAACATCTGGACCAACCTTCAGCATCTTGACCGACCTTCAACATCTGGACAGACCTTCGACATCTGGACCGACCTTCAGCATCTGGACCAACCTCAAAGATCTGGACTGACCTCCAGCATCTGGACCGACCTTCAACATCTGGACCGACCTTCAACATCTGGACTGACCTTCAACACCTGGACCAACCTTCAGCAGCTGGAACGACCTTAAAAATCTGGACCGACCTCCAACACCTGGACCGACCTTCAACATGTGGACCGACATTCAACATCTGGACAGACCTTCAATATCTGGACCGACCATCAACATCTGGACCAACGTCCAACATTTGGACAAATCTCCAACACCTGGACCGACCTTCAATATTTGGACCGACCTTCAACATCTGGACCTACCTCCAGCACCTGAAACGACCTTCAACATCTGGCCCAACCTCCAGCATCTGGACCGACCTCCAGCATCTGGACCAATCTTCAACATCTGGATTAACCTTCAACATCTGGACCAACCTTCAGCATCTGGACCGACCTTCAACATCTGGACCGACTTCCAGCATCTGGACCGACCTTAAGCATCTGGACCGACCTTCAGCATCTGGACTGACCTTCAGCATCTGGACAGACCTTCAACATCTGGACCGACTTCCAGCATCTGGATCGACCTTCAGCATCTGGACCGACCTTCAATATATGGACCCACCTTCAACATCTGGACCTTCCTTCAGCATCTGGACCGACCTTCAGCATTTGGACCGACCTTCAACATCTGGACCGACCTCCAGCATCTGGACTGAACTACAGCATCCGGACCGACCTTCAACAGCTGGACCGACATTCAACATCTGGACCGACCTTAAACATCTGGACCGTCCTCCAACATCTGGACCGATCTTCAGCACCTGGAACGACCTTCAACATCTGGACCAACATTCAACATCTGGACTGCCCTTCAACATCTGAACTGACCTTCAGCATCTGGACCGACCTTCAAAATCTGGAACGACCTTCAACATCTGGAAATATCTTCAACATCAGGACCAACCTCCAAAATCTGGACCGACCTTCAGCATCTTTACCGACCTTCAACATCTGGACTGACCTCCAGCATCTGGACCGACCTCCAGCATCTGGACCGACCTTCAACATCTGGACATATCTTCAACATCTGGACCGACCTTAAACATCTGAACCGACCTTCAACATCTGGACCGACCTTCAGCATCTGGACCGACCATCAACATCTGGATATATCTTCAACATCTGGACCGACCTTCAACATCTGAGCCGACCTTCAGCATGTGGACCGACATTCAACATCTGGACCGACCTTCAACATCTGGACATGTCTTCAACATCTGGATATATCTTCAACATCTGGACCGAGCTTCAACATCTGAACCGACCTACAACATCTGGACCGACCTTCAACATCTGGACATATCTTCAACATCTGGACCGACCTTCAACATCTGGACCGACCTTCAGCATCTGGACCGACCTTCAACATCTGGACATATCTTCAACATCTGGACCGACCTTCAGCATCTGGACCGACCTATACCATCTGGACCGTCCTTAGACATCTGGACTGACCTTCAACATCTGGACCGACCTCCAGAATCTGGACCGACTTTCAACATCTGGACCGACCTTCAGCATCTGGACCGATCAACAACATCTGGACCAACGTCCAACATCTGGACCAAACTCCAACATCTGGACCGACCTCCAACACCTGGATCGCCCTTCAGCATCTTGACCGACCTTCAACATCTGGACTGACCTTCGACATCTGGACCAACCTTCAGCATCTAGACCGACATTCAGCATCTGGACCGACCTTCAGTATCTGGACCAACCTTCAACATCTGGACCGACCTTCAGCATGTGGACCGACATTCAACGTCTGGACCGACCTTCAGCATCTGGACCGACCTCCAAGATCTGGACTGATCTCCAGCATCTGGACCGACCTTCAACATCTGGACCAATCTCCAACACCTGGACCTACCTTCAGCATCTTGACCGACCTTCAACATCAGTACCGACCTTCGACATCTGACCTTCAGCAACTGGACCCACCTCCAAGATCTGGACTGACCTCCAGCATCTTGACCGACCTCCAGCATCTGGACCGACCTTCAACATCTGGACCAATCTCCAACACCTGGACCGACCTTCAGCATCTTGACCGACCTTCAACATCAGTAACGACCTTCGACATCTGGACCGACCTTCAGCATCTGGACCGACCTCCAAGATCTGGACTGACCTCCAGCATCTTGACCGACCTCCAGCATCTGGACCGACCTTCAACATGTGGACCAACCTTCATCAACTGGACCGACCGTCAACATCCGGACATATCTTCAACATCTGGACCAACCTTCAACATCTGGACCGACCTTAAACATCTGGACTGACCTTCAACACCTGGACCAACTTTCAGCAACTGGACCGACCTTTAACATCTGGACCGACCTTCAGCATATGGACTTACCTCAAGCGTCTGGACCGACCTTCAGCATCTAGACCAACTTTCAACATCTGGACCGACCTTCAGCATCTAGACCAACCTTCAGTATCTGTACCGAATTTCAGCATATAGACCAACCTCCAACATCTGGACCGACCTTCAGCATCTGGACCTACCTACAACATCTGGACAAAATTTCAGCATCTGGACCAACCTCCAACGTCTGGACCGACCTTCAACAACTTGACCGACATTCAGCATCTGGACCGACCTTCACCATCTGGACCGACCTTCAGCATCTGGACAGACTTTCAGCATCTGGACCGACCTTCAACATCCGGACTGACCTCCAACATCTGGACCGACCTCTGGCATCTGGACTGACCCTCAACATCTGGACCGACCTTCAGCATCTGGACCGACTTCCAGCATCTGGATCGACCTTCAACATCTGGACCGACCTTCAACATCTGGGCTGACCTTCAACACCTGGACCAACCTTCAGCAGCTGGAACGACCTTCAAAATATAGACCGACCTCCAACACCTGGACCGACCTTCAGCATGTGGACCGACATTCAACATCTGGACAGACCTTCAATATCTGGACCGACAATCAACATCTGGACCAACGTCCAACATCTGGACCAATCTCCAACACCTGGACCGACCTTCAGCATGTGGACCGACCTTCAACATCTGGACCTACCTCCAGCACCTGAAACGACCTTCAACATCTGGCCCAACCTCCAGCATCTGGACCGACCTCCAGCATCTGGACCAATCTTCAACATCTGGACAAACCTTCAACATCTGGACCAACCTTCAGCATCTGGACCGACCTTCAACATCTGGACCGACTTCCAGCATCTGGACCGACCTTAAGCATCTGGACCGACCTTCAGCATCTGGACCGACCTTCAGCATCTGGACAGACCTTCAACATCTGGACCGACTTCCAGCATCTGGATCGACCTTCAGCATCTGGACCGACCTTCAATATATGGACCCACCTTCAACATCTGGACCGACCTTCAGCATCTAGACCAACTTTCAACATCTGGACCGACCTTCAGCATCTAGACCAACCTTCAGTATCTGTACCGAATTTCAGCATATAGACCAACCTCCAACATCTGGACCGACCTTCAGCATCTGGACCTCCCTACAACATCTGGACAAAATTTCAGCATCTGGACCAACCTCCAACGTCTGGACCGACCTTCAACAACTTGACCGACATTCAGCATCTGGACCGACCTTCACCATCTGGACCGACCTTCAGCATCTGGACCTATATACAGCATCTGGACCGACCTTCAACATCCGGACTGACCTCCAACATCTTGACCAACTTCGAGCATCTGGACAGACCTTCGACATCTGGACCGACCTTCAGCATCTGGACCGACCTCAAAGATCTGGACTGACCTCCAGCATCTGGACCGACCTTCAACATCTGGACCGACCTTCAACATCTGGACTGACCTTCAACACCTGGACCAACCTTCAGCAGCTGGAACGACCTTAAAAATCTGGACCGACCTCCAACACCTGGACCGACCTTCAACATGTGGACCGACATTCAACATCTGGACAGACCTTCAATATCTGGACCGACCATCAACATCTGGACCAACGTCCAACATTTGGACAAATCTCCAACACCTGGACCGACCTTCAATATTTGGACCGACCTTCAACATCTGGACCTACCTCCAGCACCTGAAACGACCTTCAACATCTGGCCCAACCTCCAGCATCTGGACCGACCTCCAGCATCTGGACCAATCTTCAACATCTGGACAAACCTTCAACATCTGGACCAACCTTCAGCATCTGGACCGACCTTCAACATCTGGACCGACTTCCAGCATCTGGACCGACCTTAAGCATCTGGACCGACCTTCAGCATCTGGACCGACCTTCAGCATCTGGACAGACCTTCAACATCTGGACCGACTTCCAGCATCTGGATCGACCTTCAGCATCTGGATCGACCTTCAATATATGGACCCACCTTCAACATCTGGACCTTCCTTCAGCATCTGGACCGACCTTCAGCATCTGGACCGACCTTCAACATCTGGACCGACCTTCAGCATCTGGACCGACCTTCAACATCTTGACAGACCGTCAGCACCTGGATCAACCTTCAGCATCTGGACCGACTTTCAACATCTGGACCGACTTCCAGCATCTGGACCTACCTTCAGCATCTGGACCTACCGTCACAATCTGGAACGACCTTCAACATCTGGACTAACCTCCAACAACTTGACCACCCTTCAGCATCTTGACCGACCTCCAAGACCTGGTCTGACCTCTGGCGTCTGGACCGACCTTCAACAACTGGACCGACCTTCAGCATCCGGACCGACCTTCAACAGCTGGACCGACATTCAACATCTGGACCGACCTTAAACATCTGGACCGTCCTCCAACATCTGGACCGATCTTCAGCACCTGGAACGACCTTCAACATCTGGACCAACATTCAACATCTGGACTGCCCTTAAACATCTGAACTGACCTTCAGCATCTGGACCGACCTTCAAAATCTGGAACGACCTTCAACATCTGGACATATCTTCAACATCAGGACCAACCTCCAAAATCTGGACCGACCTTCAACATCTTTACCGACCTCCAACATCTGGACTGACCTCCAGCATCTGGACCGACCTCCAGCATCTGGACCGACCTTCAGCATCTGGACCGACCTTCAACATCTGGACATATCTTCAACATCTGGACCGACCTTCAACATCTGAACCGACCTTCAACATCTGGACCGACCTTCAGCATCTGGACCGACCTTCAACATCTGGACATATCTTCAACATCTGGACCGACCTTCAACATCTGAGCCGACCTTCAGCATGTGGACCGACATTCAACATCTGGACCGACCTTCAGCATCTGGACCGACCTTCAGCATCTGGACAGACCTTCAACATCTGGACCGACTTCCAGCATCTGGATCGACCTTCAGCATCTGGACCGACCTTCAATATATGGACCCACCTTCAACATCTGGACCTTCCTTCAGCATCTGGACCGACCTTCAGCATTTGGACCGACCTTCAACATCTGGACTGACCTCCAGCATCTGGACTGAACTACAGCATCCGGACCGACCTTCAACATCTGGACCGACCTCCAGCATCTGGACCGACCTCCAGCATCTGGATTGACCTCCAGCATCTGGACTGACCTTCAGCATCTGGACTGACCTTCAACATCTGGACCGACCTTCAGCATCTGGACCGTTCTTCAACATATGGAATGACCTTCAACATCTGGACCGACCTTCAGCATCTGGACCGTTCTTCAACATATGGAATGACCTTCAACATCTGGAATGACCTTCAGCATCTGGACCGACTTCCAGCATCTGGACCTACCTTCAGCATCTGGACCTACCGTCAACATCTGGAACGACCTTCAACATCTGGACTAACCTCCAACAGCTTGACCACCCTTCAGCATCTTGACCGACCTCCAAGACCTGGTCTGACCTCTGGCGTCTGGACCGACCTTCAACAACTGGACCGACCTTCAGCATCCGGACCGACCTTCAACATCTGGACCGACCTTAAACATCTGGACCGTCCTCCAACATCTGGACCGATCTTCAGCACCTGGAACGACCTTCAACATCTGGACCGACATTCAACATCTGGACCGACCTTCAACATCTGGACATGTCTTCAACATCTGGACCGAGCTTCAACATCTGAACCGACCTACAACATCTGGACCGACCTTCAACATCTGGACATGTCTTCAACATCTGGACCGACCTTCAACATCTGGACCGACCTTCAGCATCTGGACCGACCTTCAACATCTGGACATATCTTCAACATCTGGACCGACCTTCAGCATCTGGACCGACCTTCAACATCTGGACCGACCTTCAGCATCTGGACCGACCTTCAACATCTGGACTGACCTTCAGCATCTGGACCGACCTTCAACATCTGGACCAACCTTCAGCATCTGGACCGACCTTCAACATCTGGACATATCTTCAACATCTGGACCGACTTCCAGCATCTGGACCGACCTTCAGCATCTGGACCGACCTTCAGCATCTGGACCGACCTTCAACATCTGGACATATCTTCAACATCTGGACCGACATTCAACATCTGGACTGACCTTCAGCAGCTGGACCGACCTCCAAGACCTGGACCGACCTCTGGCATCTGGACTGACCCTCAACATCTGGACCGACCTTCAACAACTGGACTGTCCTTCAGCATCTGGACCGACCTCCAGCATCTGGACTGACCTTCAGCATCTGGACCGACCTTCAACATCTGGACATATCTTCAACATCTGGACCGACCTTCAGCATCTGGACCGACCTTCAACATCTGGACATATCTTCAACATCTGGACCGACCTTCAGCATCTGGACCGACCTTCAATATCTGGACATATCTTCAACATCTGGACCGACCTTCGACATCTGGACCGACATTCAACATCTGGACTGACCTTCAGCACGTGGACCGACCTCCAAGACCTGGACCGACCTCTGGCATCTGGACTAACCCTCAACATCTGGACCGACCTTCAACATCTGGACCGACCTTCAGCATCTGGACCGACCTTCAACATCTGGACTGACCTTCAGCATCTGGACCGACCTTCAACATCTGGACCGACCTTCAACATCTGGACCGACCTTCAGCATCTGGACCGACCTCCAAGACCTGGACCGACCTCTGGCATCTGGACTGACCCTCAACATCTGGACCGACCTTCAACAACTGGACCGACCTTCAGCATCTGGACCGACCTCCAGCATCTGGACTGACCTTCAACATCTGGACCTACCTTCAGCATCTGGACCGACCTTCAGCATTTGGACCGACCTTCAACATCTGGACTGACCTCCAGCATCTGGACTGAACTACAGCATCCGGACCGACCTTCAACATCTGGACCGACCTCCAGCATCTGGACCGACCTCCAGCATCTGGATTGACCTCCAGTATCTGGACTGACCTTCAGCATCTGGACCGACCTTCAACATCTGGACCGACCTTCAGCATCTGGACCGTTCTTCAACATCTGGAATGACCTTCAACATCTGGATTGACCTTCAACATCTGGACCGACCTTCAACATCTTGACAGACCGTCAGCACCTGGATCAACCTTCAGCATCTGGAACGACCTTCAACATCTGGACTAACCTCCAACAGCTTGACCACCCTTCAGCATCTTGACCGACCTCCAAGACCTGGTCTGACCTCTGGCATCTGGACTGACCCTCAACATCTGGACCGACCTTCAACAACTGGACCGACCTTCAGCATCCGGACCGACCTTCAACAGCTGGACCAACATTCAACATCTGGACCGACCTCCAACATCTGGACCGACCTTCAGCACCTGGAACGACCTTCAACATCTGGACCAACATTCAACATCTGGACTGCCCTTCAACATCTGAACTGACCTTCAGCATCTGGACCGACCTTTAAAATCTGGACTGACCTCCAGCATCTGGACTGACCTCCAGCATCCGGACCGACCTTCAACATCTGGACCGACCTCCAGCATCTGGACCGACCTCGAACATCTCGACTGACCTCCAGCATCTGGACCGACCTTCAACATCTGGATCAACCTTCAGCATCTGGACCGACTTCCAGCATCTGGACCGACCTTCAGCATCTGGACCGACCTTCAACATCTGGACCAACCTCCAGCATCTGGACCGACTTCCAGCACCTGGAACGACCTTCAACATCTGGACCGACCTTCAGCATCTGGACCGACCTTCAGCATCTGGACCGACCTTCAACATCAGGACCAACCTCCAAAATCTGGACCGACATTCAGCATCTTTACCGACCTTCAACATCTGGACCAATCTCCAACATCTGGACTGACCTCCAGCATCTGGACCGACCTCCAGCATCTGGACCGACCTTCAGCATCTGGACCGACCTTCAACATCTGGACATATCTTCAACATCTGGACCGACCTTCAACATCTGGACCGACCTTCAGCATCTGGACCGACCTTCAACATCTGGACATATCTTCAACATCTGGACCGACCTTCAACATCTGAGCCGACCTTCAGCATGTGGACCGACATTCAACACCTGGACCGACATTCAACACCTGGACCGACCTTCAACATCTGGACATATCTTCAACATCTGGACCGACCTTCAACATCTGAGCCGACCTTCAGCATGTCGACCGACATTCAACATCTGGACCGAGCTTCAACATCTGAACCGACCTACAACATCTGGACCGACCTTCAGCATCTGGACCGACCTTCAACATCTGGACATATCTTCAACATCTGGACCGACCTTCAACATCTGGACCGACCTTCAGCATCTGGACCGACCTTCAACATCTGGACATATCTTCAACATCTGGACCGACCTTCAGCATCTGGACCGACCTTCAACATCTGGACATATCTTCAACATCTGGACCGACCTTCAACATCTGAACCGACCTTCAGCACGTGGACCGACATTCAACATCTGGACTGACCTTCAGCACCTGGACCGACCTCCAAGACCTGGACCGACCTCTGGCATCTGGACTGACCCTCAACATCTGGACCGACCTTCAACAACTGGACTGTCCTTCAGCATCTGGACCGACCTCCAGCATCTGGACCGACCTTCAACATCTGGAGTGACCTTCAACGCCTGGATCAACCTTCAGCACCTGGACCGACCTTCAACATCTGAACTGACCTTCAGCATCTGGACCGACCTTTAAAATCTGGACTGACCTCCAGCATCTGGACTGACCTCCAGCATCCGGACCGACCTTCAACATCTGGACCGACCTCGAACATCTCGACTGACCTCCAGCATCTGGACCGACCTTCAACATCTGGACCGACCTTCAACTTCTGGATCAACCTTCAGCATATGGACCGACCTTAAACATCTGGTCCGACTTCCAGCATCTGGACCGACCTTCAGCATCTGGACCGACCTTCAACATCTGGACCAACCTCCAGCATCTGGACCGACTTCCAGCACCTGGAACGACCTTCAACATCTGGACATATCTTCAACATCAGGACCAAACTCCAAAATCTGGACCGACCTTCAGCATCTTTACCGACCTCCAAAATCTGGACTGACCTCCAGCATCTGGACCGACCTTCAGCATCTGGACCGACCTTCAACATCTGGACATATCTTCAACATCTGGACCGACCTTCAACATCTGAACCGACCTTCAACATCTGGACCGACCTTCAGCATCTGGACCGACCTTCAACATCTGGACATATCTTCAACATCTGGACCGACCTTCAGCATGTGGACATATCTTCAACATCTGAGCCGACCTTCAGCATGTGGACCGACATTCAACATCTGGACCGACCTTCAACATCTGGACATGTCTTCAACATCTGGTCCGAGCTTCAACATCTGAACCGACCTACAACATCTGGACCGACCTTCAGCATCTGGACCGACCTTCAACATCTGGACATATCTTCAACATCTGGACCGACCTTCAGCATCTGCACCCGACCTTCAGCAATTGGACCGACCTTCAACATCTGGACATATCTTCAACATCTGGACCGACCTTCAGCATCTGGACCGACCTTCAACATCTGGACATATCTTCAACATCTGGACTGACCTTCAACATCTGAACTGACCTTCAGCACGTGGACCGACCTTCAACATCTGGACTGACCTTCAGCATCTTGACCGACCTCCAAGACCTGGTCCGACCTCTGGCATCTGGACTGACCCTCAACATCTGGACCGACCTTCAACAACTGGACCGACCTTCAGCATCTGGACCGACCTCCAGCATCTGGACTGACCTTCAACATCTGGACCGACCTTCAACATCTGGACCGACCTTCAACATCTGGAGTGACCTTCAACATCTGGACCGAACTCCAACACCTGGACCGACTTTCAACATCTGGACCAACTTTCAACATCTGGACCGACCTTCAACATCTTGACCGACCTTCAGCATCTGGACTCACCCTCAACATCTGGACCGACCTTCAACATCTGGACCGACCTTCAGCATCTGGACCGACCTTCAGCATCTGGACCGACCTTCAGCATCTGGACCAACCTTCAACATCTGGACCGACCTTCAGCATCTGGACCGACCTTCAGCATCTGGATCGAACTTCAACATCTGGACCGACCTTCAGCTTCTGGACCTACCTCCAGCATCTGGACCGACCTTCAACATCTGGACCGACCTTCAGCTTCTGGACCGACCTTCAGCATCTGGACCGACCTTCAACATCTGGACAGACCTTTAGCATCTGGACCGACCTTCAGCACCTGGACCGACCTTCAACATCTGGACCGACCTTCAGCATCTGGACCGACCTTCAACATCTGGACCAACCTTCAACAGCAGGCTGATATCATAGGCTGGGACAGGAGATCATAGGTCAAATTCAAGGTCACAGAGCCACCTCCTGCTTGTCCGAGCTGCTTCATCCCTCTTGGTCATACTTCTGTCCTCATGTTCTTCTTTCCTTCTGTCTGCTTTTGCCCCTTTTGTTTGCTCCTGTACTCGTCTCTGGCTCTTGTCTTGTAGGTGGTCTGGGATCCTTGGTGGAGACTGCCTGCTGCTGTGGAGTCACGAAGCCTCAAAACTACAATTATAAACATGACACATAGTTGACCATTTCATCAGGAACATTCATTTCCTATTATCATTATAGTTGTTAATGTAGATATTAGCATGATCTCCCTATTTATGGTTGATACATCTACAGTATCTATTTTTTATCACCACATAGTCATGAGGTCCCTCTGAAAATGTGATGTCACATCTCAAGACGCCTTTAACACATTTATGTATAACTGAGACAAATATGGTTGGGATGCACTTGTGGTCTGGGCACCCATGAGTTCATCACTACCATAATTTCTTATTTTCAGTAAGAATATCTATGATTACACTTCTATAAAATGATCACCACAACCATTCAGACATGAGGACCCTCCTGAAAACCAGATGTAGCATCTGAATAGGCCACCCTCTAATAAATCAGACAACAGGTCTATGGTTCATGGATCTGTCCCTAACTTTAGTTCTTACTTTAGTCCACTTGTCTCCTCTTCCCTCCCTTCCTTCACCCTCACACCAACACAGCATGGTGTGGATTTGCTGTTCAGCATGAGATTGGGATCCACATTCAAGATTTCCTGCTGCTTAACAGAAGGTTTTTTCTTTAGCCATGATGGAGGGATCCATGATAGGCTATATGGATTCATGTTGGGTGTTGAATGGATAGATTTGTATATATATGTATATATGTATCTTTGTATGTACAATACCCAAAACCAGTGAATTTGGCACGTTGTGTAAATCTTAAATAAAAACAGAATACAATGATTTGCAAATGCTTTTTAACTTATATTCGATTGAATACACAGCAAAGACAAGATACTTAATGTTCGAACTGGTAAACTTTGTTATTTTTTGCAAATATTAGCTAATTTGGAATTTAATACCATCAACATGTTTCAAAAAAGCTGGCACAAGTGTCAAAAAAGACTGAGAAAGTTGAGGAATGCTCATCAAACACTTACTTGGAACATCCCACAGGTGAACAGGCTAATTGGGAACAGGTGGGTGCCATGATTGGGTATAAAAGCAGCTTCACTGAAATGCTCAGTCATTCACAAACAAGGATGGGGCGAGGGCACCACTTTGTCAACAAATGCGAGAGCAAATTGTCCAACAGTTTAAGAACAACATTTCTCAACCAGCTATTGCAAGAAATTTAGGGAATTTAGTCCGTAATATCATCAAAAGGTTCAGAGAATCTGGAGAAATTACTGCATGTAAGCAGTAAGGCCCAAAACCAACATTGAATGCCCGTGACCTTCAATCCCTCAGGCAGTACTGCATCAAAAACCGGCATCACTGTGTAAAGGATATCACCACATGGGCTCTGGAACACTTCAGAAAACCACTGTCAGTAACTACAGTTCGTCTACATCTGTAAGTGCAAGTTAAAACTCTACTATGCAAAGCCAAAGCCATTTATCAACAACACCCAGAAACACCGCCGGCTTCTCTGGCCCCGAGCTCATCTAAGACGGACTGATGCAAAGTGGAAAAGTGTTCTGTGGTCTGACCAGTCCACATTTCAAATTGTTTTTGGAAACTGTGGTCGTCGTGTCCTCTGGACCAAAGAGGAAAAGAACCATCCAGACTGTTATAGGCGCAAAGTTCAAAAGCCAGCATCTGTGATGGTATGGGGGTGTATTAGTGCCCAAGGCATGGGTAACTTACACATCTGTGAAGGCTCCATTAATGCTGAAAGGTACATACAGGTTTTGGAGCAACATATGTTGCCATCCAAGCAACGTCTTTTTCATGGACGCCCCTGCTTATTTCAGCAAGACAATGCCAAGCCACATTCTGCACGTGTTACAACAGCGTGGATTCATAGTAAAAGAGTGCAGGTACTAGACTGGCCTGCCTGTAGTCCAGACCTGTCCCCCATTGAAAATGTGTGGCGCATTATGAAGTGTAAAATACAACAATGGAGACCCCGGACTGTTGAACAACTTAAGCTGTACATCAAGCAAGAATGGGAAAGAATTCCACCCGAAAAGCTTCAAAAATTGGTCTCCTCAGTTCCCAAACGTTTACTTAGTGTTGTTAAAAGGAAAGGCGATGTAACACAGTGGTAAAAATGACCCTGTGCCAACTTTTTTGCAACGTGTTGCTGCCATTAAATTCTAAGTTGATGATTATTTGCAAAAGAAAAAGTTTCTCAGTTCGAACATTAAATATCTTGTCTTTGCTGTGTATTCAATTGAATATAAGTTGAAAAGGATTTGCAAATTGAGATAATACTTGTTATGAAAAGGTGTTATACAAATAAAGATTGATTGATTGATCGATGTCCTTCTGTCCTCCTGTCCTCAGGTCCTTCTGTCCTCATGTCCTTCTGTCCTCATTTCCTTCTGTCCTCATGTCCTCACGCCCTCGTCCTCCTGTTCTTCTGTCCTTCTGTCCTCATGTCCTCCTGTGTCCTGTCCTCCTGTCCTCATGTCCTCCGGTCGTCATGTCCTCCTATCCTCCTGTCCTCATGTCTAAAAGTAATCCTCTCCTTCTGTCCTCCTATCCTCCTGTCCTCATGTCCTCCTGTTCTTCTGTCCTCCTGTCCTTCTGTCCTCATGTCCTGTCCTTCTGTCCTCCTCGCCTAATGTCCACATGTCCTTCTGTCCTCATGTCCTCCTGTCCTCCTATCCTTCTGTCCTCCTATCCTCCTGTTCTCATGTCCTCCTGTTCTTCTGTCCTCCAGTTCTCAGGTCCTCATGTCCTCACATCCTCATTTCCTCACTTCCTCATGTCCTCATGCCCTCCTGTCCTCATGTCCTGACGTCCTCACATTCTCATGTCATGTCCACATGTCCTCATGCCCTCATGTCCTCACATCCTCATGTCCTCCTGTCCTTCTGTCCTCCTATCCTCCTGTCCTCATGTTCTCCTGTCCTCAGGTCCTTCTGTCCTCATGTCCATCTGTCCTCATATCCTTCTGTCCTCCTGTCCTCATGCCCTCATGTCCTTCTGTTCTTCTGTCCTTCTTTCCTCCTGTCCTCATGTCCTCCAGTCCTCATGTCCTTCTGTTTTCCTGTTCTCCGGTCCTCATGTCCTCCTATCCTCCTTTCCTCATGTCCTCCTGTCCTCTTGTCCAAAAGTTATCCTATCCTTCTGTCCTCCTATCCTCCTGTCCTCATGTTCCTCTGTCCTCCTGTCTCCATGTCCTCATGTCCATCTGTCCTCATGTCCTCCTGTCCTACTGTCCTCCTCGCCTCATGTCCTCCTATCCTTCCATTCTCCAATCCTCCTGTCCTCATGTCCTCCTGTTCTTCTGTCCTTCTGTTCTCATGTCCTCATGTCCTCATGTCTGCACGTCCTCATGTCCTCACGTCCTCCTGTCCTCATGTCCTTCTGTCCTCCTGTCCTTATGTCCTTCTGTCCTCATGTCCTTTTGTCCTCCTGTCCTTCTGTCCTCCTGTCCTTACATACTCACGTCCTCACGCCCTCACGTCCTCCTGTCCTCACGCCCTCATGTCCTCCTGTCCTCCTATCCTCCTGTCCTCTTGTCCTCCTGTCCTCATGTCCTCCTGTCCTCCTATCCTCCTGTCCTCTTGTCCTCCTGTTCTCATGTCCTCCTATCCGCCTGTCCTCCTATCCCCCTGTCCTCCTGTCCTCACGCCCTCACATCCTCATGTCGTCTCGTCCTCATGTCCTTCTGTCTTTCTGTCCTCACGTCCTCAGGTCCTCACTCCCTCATGTCTTCCTGTCCTCAAGTCCTCCTGCCCGCATGTCCTCCTGTCCTTCTGTCCTCACGCCCTTATGTCCTCATGTCCTCTGTCTGTCTGTCCTACTGTCCTCACGCCCTCACATCCTCATGTCTTTCTGTCCTCATGTCCTTTTGTCCTCATGTCCTTTTGTCCTCATGCCCTCATGTCCTTCTGTCTTTCTGTCCTCATGTCCTTCTGTCCTCATGTCCTCACACCCTCATGTTCTCATGTCCTCCGATCCTCATGTCTGCCTGTCCTCCTGTTTTCATGTCCTTCTGTCCTCCTGTCCTCATGTTCTCCTGTTTTCATGTCCTTCTGTCCAAAAGTTATCCTATCCTTCTGTCCTCCAATCCACCTGTCCTCATGTCCTCCTGTTCTTCTGTCCTCCTGTCTCCATGTCCTCATGTCCTTCTGTCCTCCTCGCCTCATGTCCTCCTATCCTCCTGTCCTCCTATCCTCCTGTTCTTCTGTCCTCCTGTCCTCATGTCTGCACGTCCTCCTGTCCTCATGTCCTTTTGTCCTCCTGTCCTTCTGTCCTCCTGTCCTCACATACTCACCCCCTCACGTCCTCCTGTCCTCACGCCCTCATGTCCTCCTGTCCTCCTGTCCTCTTGTCCTTCTGTTCTCATGTCCTCCTATCCGCCTGTCCTCATATCCTCCTATCCCCCTGTCCTCCTGTCCTCACGCCCTCACATCCTCATGTCCTCCCGTCCTCATGTCCTTCTGTCTTTCTGTCCTCATGTCCTTTTGCCCTCCTGTCCTTCTGTCCTCACGTCCTCAGGTCCTCACGCCCTCATGTCTTCCTGTCCTCAAGTCCTCCTGCCCTCATGTCCTCCTGTCCTCACGCCCTTATGTCCTCATGTCCTTCTGTCTGTCTGTCCTCATGTCCTCACGCCCTCAGATCCTCATGTCCTCCTGTCCTTCTGTCCTCATGTCCTTTTGTCCTCCTGTCCTCACGTCCACAGGTCCTCATGCCCTCATGTCCTTCTGTCTTTCTGTCCTCCTGTCCTTCTGTCCTCCTGTCCTCATGTCCTCCTGTCCTCATGTCCTCACGCCCTCATGTCCTCCTGTCCTCATGTCCTCCTATCCTCATGTCCTCCTACCCTCATGTCCTCCTGTCCTCATGTCCTCCTGTCCTCATGTTCTCCTGTTTTCATGTCCTTCTGTCCTCCTGTTATCATAGACTCACCTTCCCCTCCCAGTGGAATATGTTGTCCTGTAGCAGAGGGAGTAACAGCGCTGACAGGAACAGCTTGATCTGAACACAAACAGGTGCAGACAGAGCAGGACGATGAGACAGAGCAGGAGTCTCTTTATCTGTTTATCCTGATCCAAACATGTCTTGTGTGCATGGTTTAAGAGAACACAACGATTAAAATTGATGAGTCAGTGTTTTGGTTTATTTAAACTCTCCTGAGCATCAGCTCTTTTTTTTTTTACTTTTACTTAAAGATAAACTCATCCTGAGGTTTGATACATCACTTATTCTCCATGACATAAGAGCAATCCCAGTGCAGTCTGTTAGTGCAGTGACTCTCAACCTGTGGGTCGAGGCCCAAAAGTGGGCCTCTGAGCTGTTTTCATATAAATCAGGTAAACATGTCTTTAGTGTACGTAGGCCCTGACAAACTTCATATATTTTATTTGACCCTGTGGTTCTAATGTTTCACTCATTAATGCTAACCTGTCTCGGCTCAGCAGCTGCTCCAAAGGCTCGACTTTGGCTCGACTCCACCGTGGATGTCCCATCTCCAGAAAACCAGACCTCTGTTTAGGAGCAGAAGATAAAATGGTGATGGTAGAAGCTAACGGGCATAAAGGATAAATATGAGTCACTACAGGCTAACAGGAGCATTTAGAGCTCTAAAGAGTTCACCTGATGACTGTGGGCAGAGGCAGGCTAACACTACCCATTGACTCCCAGGGTTTGAGCTAAAGCTAACTGTTAGCTGGGCTCTGCCCGTCTGTTGTGCTGCATAACGTCAGTGTGAGTGTGACCTGGTTTTACTGACAGACGTGACCGCTGCTCCACATGCTCAATATTAAAAACATCTGTTTAGGGTTAGCAAACCACCTCTGCTCTCCTCTGTGATAAACCTGGTCTACGGGACGTCCTGATGTTTGTTTGTTCCCACGGTGAAGGGAGTCTGAGCGCGTGCAGACATGTCAGGGCAGGGGGAGGAGCCTATGGCAGGGGAAGAGCCTGGAGGACACCTGCTGTCCCTCAGTCAGGCCCAGTATGTTACTGTGTGTGTGTGTGAGTGTTTGTGTGTAATATTGTGTCTGTTAGTGTGTGTGCCCCTTGTGTGTTGTAGTGTGTATTAGTGTGTGTAACATTGTGCATGTCCTGTGTGTGCTGTAGTGTGTATTAGTGTGTTGTTGTGCACACCAGCCCATGGTTGTGTGTGGGGCAGACCCTCCCCGGCTGATTTGGGTGTTGAGTTCCAAACACAATGAAAGTCCACTCAGCTTTTGTTTGTGTGTCAGGACACAAACTCCACGAGTGGAGCTTAACATTCCAACAGGAGAGACAGCAGCTGATGGAGTGCACCACGGACCAGAGCGCAGCTAACAGGGGGAGATTGGGTTTCTAACAGGAATGCATGGGAACCAGCCTGGAGAGAGTGTGTGTGTGTGTGTGTTTGTTTAATTCAGAATAAAACTTTATTCCTTTTAAAAACATTTAAAAATGACCATGTAAACAGCCAATTCCAAATGAAAAATATAATTCCAAACAAAACTTAATTCCAACGTTGATGGCTGATTTATTCTGATTCTAAATTTGAATTAAAAATTCCTGGATCATGTGTTCATTCTGCCTTAAATTAATTTGGGCCATTCTGCTCATGCTCATTCTGTTGCTATGGCGTACGAGGTGCTGATGGGAAGAGGATGGCCACCTGGGAAAGTGTTGGACTCAAGTCGAAAATGTGTTTATTTAAAGCCTTAGAAGATTTGGAAAAAAATGAAAGTGTGGATGGATGTAAACATTAAAATGTGGACCTTTTTAAAGCTGTAGTGTCCAAGTTAGACGAGCTTTCCCTTACAGAGATGCTGAACTGGAGTTTATTTTCTTCTGTAGACATAAATAGTCTGCTTAAGAAGGGTGGTGACTGTTTTGTTGTCCAGGTAGAGTACATCGCTGCGTCCTGTCCAATCAGAACCAGTCCAGCCTCCAGGCCTTCAGCAGAGTTAAATATTAATAAACATGTTTTCCATTCAGAACGTCCCTGTAAAAACAAAGAAGAACATTTGAACTCTGAATAACTACACATTGGATAGTTCATTCTGAATTAAAAATGTCATGTAGCCGTGACCCTCTACACAGACCACGACCTGTAGGTCTGAACCTTTGGTGGATCAGAGCCTGAATCAGAGCCCGAATCAGAGCCTGAATCAGAGTCTGAATCAGAGTCTGAATCAGAGCCCGAATCAGAGTCTGAATAAAATCCTGAATCAGAGCCCAAATCAGAGACTGAATCAGAGGCCAAATCAGTGTCCGAATCAGAGTCTGAATCAGAGCCCGAATCAGAGTCTGAATCAGAGCCTGAATCAAATCCTGAATCAGAGCCTGAATCAAAGCCAAAATCAGAGCCCGAATCAGAGCCCAAGTCAAAGCCTGAATCAGAGTCTGAATCAGAGTCTGATTCAGAGCCTGAATCAGAGTCTGAATCAGAGCCTGAATCAAAGCCTGAGTCAGAGTCTGAATCAGAGCCTGAATCAGAGCCTGAGTCATAGCCTGAATCAGAGCCTGTATCAGAGTCTGTATCAGAGCCAGAGTCAGAGCCTGAATCAGAGTCTGAATCAGGGTCCATATCAGAGTCTGAATCAATCTGAATCAGAGTCTGAATCAGAGTCTGAATCAGAGCCTGAATCAGAGTCTGAATAAGAGCCTGAATCAGAGCCAGAGTCAGAGCCTGAATCAGAGCCTGAGTCAGAGCCTGAATCAAAGCCTGAATCAGAGTCTGAAACAGAGCCAGAGTCAGAACCCAAATCAGAGCCTCAATCAGAGTCTGTAGCAGAGCCAGAGTCAGACCCCGAATCAGAGTCTGAATCAGAGTCCCAATCAGAGTCTGAATTAGTCTGAATCAGAGCCTGAATCAGAGCCCGAATCAGAGCCTGAGTCAAAGCCATAGTCAGGCCCTGAATCAGAGCCTGAATCAGAGTCTGAATCAGAGCCTGAATCAAATCCTGAATCAGGGTGTTAATCAGAGCCTGAATCAGAGCCAGAGTCAGAGCCTGAATCAGAGCCTGAGTCAGAGCCTGAATCAAAGCCTGAATCAGAGTCTGAAACAGAGCCAGAGTCAGAACCCAAATCAGAGCCTCTATCAGAGTCTGTAGCAGAGCCAGAGTCAGACCCCGAATCAGAGTCTGAATCAGAGTCCCAATCAGAGTCTGAATTAGTCTGAATCAGAGTCTGAATCAGAGCCTGAATCAGAGCCCGAATCAGAGCCTGAGTCAAAGCCATAGTCAGAGCCTGTATCAGAGCCTGAATCAGAGCCCAAATCAGAGCCTGAGTCAGAGTCCGAATCAGACTCTGATTCAGGCCCTGAATCAGAGCCTGAATCAGAGTCTGAATCAGAGCCTGAATCAAATCCTGAATCAGGGTCTTAATAAGAGCCTGAATCAGAGCCAGAGTCAGAGCCTGAATCAGAGCCTGAGTCAGAGCCTGAATCAAAGCCTGAATCAGAGTCTGAAACAGAGCCAGAGTCAGAACCCAAATCAGAGCCTGTATCAGAGTCTGTAGCAGAGCTAGAGTCAGACCCCGAATCAGAGTCTGAATCAGAGTCCGAATCAGAGTCTGAATTAGTCTGAATCAGAGTCTGAATCAGAGCCTGAATCAGAGCCCGAATCAGAGCCTGAGTCAAAGCCATAGTCAGAGCCTGAATCAGAGCCCAAATCAGAGCCTGAGTCAGAGTCCGAATCAGACTCTGATTCAGGCCCTGAATCAGAGCCTGAATCAGAGTCTGAATCAGAGTCTGAATCAAATCCTGAATCAGGGTCTTAATCAGGGCCTGAATCAGAGACCGAGTCAGAGCCATGAAGATTACTAAAAGTTAAATAAATTGTTGGTATATTGTTGTTTAAGAATGTTATTTTGAAGACTGACTGCAGTCCTCTATTTTTCTTTTTGGGTAGATGGTTAAAAGTGTTTTGCTCAGGCGAGCTGAAGATGAGGACATCCTTGAAGAGCCTGTCAACATATCGGCCCGTCATATGACTGAAGACACATGAAGAATATTTCCTTCTTTTCTTAATTTACTTCTTACAGATGGTGGTACTGACATGGAGTTTATTTCATAAAGAGGGCTTAACTAAATCTGATTCTGACTGTGGGCTTTTATTTCGTAGACAAGCTGCAGGCATGGCGCACCTACCCTGCGCTGCACCGACAGGGTGTGTCCAGGGCAGTTTGCAAGTTTCCTGCAGGGCGTAGAGAGGCACATCCACGCCTCCATCTCTGCCCCTCTGCGTCAGGGCCAGAGAATGTTGGAGTCCTTCCACACCTGACCTGCACAGGTAAATCCTAAAGACACCTTAAAAGTGATTAACATTTATTCAGCGAGCCTCTCTCTCTTTTCTTTTCTTTTGAATTTCATGAGATGACAGAAGTCAGATATATGCTCTGTATCAGATGATGAGGCTGTTTGTTGTTGGTTTAGAGATGTGAACTCGTTAGTTTGTGTCAAACTTCCAGCTGCCGTCAGGTTAAGTTTCCATAATGACAAACGGCTTTAATCCGACATCAGATGTGACGGGACAGTTAATACAGATACAAATGTATATGCTGGTTCAGACTGTTATATTAAATAGTGATTGCTGTGATTGTTTATTGCATTAAAATGTGCCTGCGCCGAGAATAGACCAGGATTGAGCAGCTGCTGAGTAACTCTCAGAGGATGATGATGGCAGTTAGAACTGGACAAGTTTGCCTTCTCCTCCTGATTCCTTCAGTTTTTGACTTTTGTCTTTCTGTGAACCTTTGAGAAAGTTTTGTCTGCTTGACTTTTTTTGTGTGTCTCCCTGTAAGACTGGGACAGTGAGGATGGAGTGATGCAGTGGACAGTGTGAATGTCCATAAGGTCATAAATGTGCTTTTAAATGGGCCTTTGAAAACTTAGTTTATGTCCTTAAGTTCATTTCAAAGAAACGAGCAGGTCAGTTTCACATCATTTGTTTTAAAGAAACAATTTTCATTGAAGCATTTCAGTTGAGCCACAGCAGTGATCAAGGGCTAGGGTTAGGGTTAGGGACAGAGATGACAGACAACCAAACATGCTGACTGCTGGCTGTGTTTCCAACATTACTGTAGACAAACAGTTCTTCCTCTGCCAACACAAGCTCACTGTCTCCGTCTGATGAACTGTTTCATTCCCACATGTGTCCAGCCTTCCTGTGATGTGACTCTGGTCCACTTCTTCACTTTGTGCAGACAACAGTTTGGTGAGTATCAACAGATCAGTCTCCAGGAGCTCCTGAGCTGTGATCAAACCTCTTTAACTACACTTACAAAATGTAAAAGTGTTGAATGTTTAAGCTCTGCAAGCTCCCTGTCAGTCCTCGATCATCATTTTAGAATTAACCGCAGTCTCTAAGCACCAGGTATGAGTTAGTTTTTGCACTATATCGTTGTAGATGTCATTTCTCAAGTTTTCTCAGGTTTCAAAAAGCATTAAATTAGTGTATATGAGAAGGACTGTTTGAACAGTGCTGATGGAGAAAGCCCCGAGTCATCTCCAGCTGGTTCAGACAATCCCTGAGACACAGAGCCAGCTGGAGAAAGAGCCACAAAGAGCCAAGAGACTTTGTGTTTGAGGACTTTAGCTTAGGCCAGAGGAAACAAGAAGACAACAAAGGTATGTGTGGTTCCACTATAGCAAAGCTCCAATGGAGTGGTAACAGAACTGTCTAAATGGCAGTCAGTGATCTGGAAGAATCTGCTGCTGGACTGCACTCTTAAAAATAAAACTGTCATGAACACCCAGACAAGAACACCACAAAGTCCATATCAGAGTTCAAAAACCAGAGTTTAATGCACAATCCAAGGTTCAGTACACAAAGTGGGCAATCAGACAGACAGGATACGGTACACAAAAAGGCAGATGGGCAGAGGTGTCCAACAACGAGAGACAAAAAGCAAGGTCAAGGCAAAGGAGGTCGAAACGAGACTGTGACATGCACTAAATCGCCTAGGAGTACAGGTACTTAGACAGGGGAGAACACGAGGGTCATATACACAAGGTAATGAGGGTTAATGACACACAGCTGGGAGAGCAACAATCAGGGAGCAGGTGTGACGGGACAGGAAGTAAAACCTACGAAGACAAGAAAGGAAAAGTGAATTTCAAAATAAAACAGGAAGCACAAAGACAAGACATAAAACATGAAGACAGACCGGGAAACTAGACAAAACACAGATCCTGACAAAAACACTAACTCTGAAAAGATCCTCTGAGATCTGCCCTACAGAAACAGACTGAGCGCTTTGAGAACCCATTCACCATTTTAACCCATTCATCATTTTAACACTAAAAGAACAAAATAATTCAGTGAGACATGGGTGGCTGTGGACTCAGAGGAAAACTTTTAGGAATGAGGTATAAAACAAACAGGTACTCATCATCAAGTGCCGGTGAAAGACATTTGTTTATGTACCGATTCTTGAAACAATGAATCTATGTGCTTTAACTCTGATATTTGTGAATTGCTTCGGGAAGCACGTGTTTCAAAAACTGGGCAATATGAAGATTTCTGGGATGGTTCAGAAAACTACAGACCTCTTCACAAAGTCAGATTTATTATGATGATTCTGAGACAGCGAACATCTCGGTTCAAAACGTGATGTACACAGAACTGGTGCTCTTTATATTTTGTCCTCAGAAATTTGCCGCCAAAGTTTGACTCTGCAGTGATGACCATTCATTGAGTTTCACTGTTTGATGCAGAAGATTTGAAAAATATGGATTTGATCCCATTTGGCAGCCTCTCATTGAGGATGTAAGAAAACTGGAGTGTGAGGCGCTAATTTGCCAGCTGTTGAATACGTATCCGATAACGGGTTAACTTTGGGCATTATGGGCTTTGTAGAGTTGTTCAATAGATGCCACTTTTGCAGATTGTGTTTGATTGAAAAAGATGATGCTCTGATTGTTTACAGAGAAGACGACCCTAAGACAGTCATGCATGGAAAAGAGGCTTTTGATGAGCATTACATTATGTTGCAATCAGACTCACAGAAGTTATCAGCCTGTGGTATAAAGAAAATTTCAGCTCTAAACAATCTGCAGTTTATTTTCATGTTTGTAATCCATGATATTGTAGAAGGAGTGGCACAGTATGAGATTAAGTTGTTGTTTGAGTATCGTGCAGAAATTATTTTGTCCAAATCTGACAAAATATTATCATCAATACATGATTTAATAATCATTTACAATGCATATATGTACTTTTTCGTTAGTTCAATATCTGCTAATTGTTTTTACATATCTTGTAACTGAAGTTCTAAATGATCTAATAATCATTAACAAATGTATACAAGTGGTTTGTTTCTGATTTTAATTATTCACTGACATCTACTTATAGCTTATAAATGTTTTACAAATGGGCATCATTCTAAAGTGTTGCAGACATTTCCAGTCTGATGATTTTACTTTTCAGCTGAAGCTTTGTGGGTGGCTTTAGGTGTTTTCAGGAATGTCTAAAACTGTCATGCTGGCTTCAAAACACTACTGTAAACATACTTAACTGTTACAATGACTGTAGTTCAAAAAAAGACACTTTAAAGTATGGATTTATCACCCCAAGTGGAAAACTATCACGCAACTAACTGTTGAAAAACACGTTGATGTCAGAAATTAACAAAACACAAACATTTAAGAATATGCAAAAAATTTAACAAAACAAAAACATTTCAGAATAAGCAAACATTTCAAAAAGCTTAAAAACATTTCACACTACACAAAACATTTCACAAAACACAAGAACATTTAAGAATACACAGAAACATTTCACAAAACACAAAAACATTTAAGAATACACAAAAACATTACACAAAACACAAAAACATTTAAGAATACACAAAAACATTTCAGAAAACACAAAAACATTTCACAAAACACAAAAGCATTTCAGAATACACAAAAACATTTCACAAAACACAAAAACATTTAAGAATACACAAAAACATTTCACAAAAACATTTAAGAATACACAAAAACCTTTAAGAATACACAAAAACATTTCACACAACACAAAAACATTAAAGAATACACAAAAACATTTCAAAAAGCTGAAAAACTTTTCACAATAGGCAACAACATTTCACAAAACACAAAAACATTTAAGATTATAGAAAAACCTTTCACAAAACATAAAACATTTAAGAATTGGCAAAATTATTTAACAAAACACACAAACATTTAAGAATTTGCAAAAACATTTAACAAAACACAAAAACATTTAAGAATTTGCAAAAACCTTTCACAAAACACAAAATCATTTAACAAAACACACAAACATTTAAGAATTTGCAAAAACATTTCACAAAACACCAAACATTTCACAAAACACAAAACATTTAAGAATTCGCAAAACATTTCACAAAACACAAAAACATTTAAGAATACACAAAAACATTTAACAAAACACAAAAACATTTAAGAATTTGCAAAAACATGTCACAAAACACAAAAACATTTAAGAATACACAAAAACGTTTAAGAATTTACAAAAACATGTCACAATACACAAAAACATTTAAGAATACACAAAAACATTTCACAAAACACAAAAGCATTTCAGAATACACAAAAACATTTCACAAAATACAAAAACATTTAAGAATACACAAAAACATTTCACAAAATACAAAAACATTTAAGAATACACAAAAACATTTCACAAAACACAAAAACATTTAAGAATACACAATTCATTTCACAAAACACAAAAACATTTATGAATACACAAAAACATTTCAAAAAGCTGAAAAAATTTTCACAATAGGCAACAACATTTCACAAAACACAAAACATTTAAGAATTGGCAAAATTATTTAACAAACACACAAACATTTAAGAATTTGCAAAAACCTTTAACAAAACACAAAAACATTTAAGAATTTGCAAAAACCTTTCACAAAACACAAAATCATTTAACAAAACACACAAACATTTAAGAATTTGCAAAAACATTTCACAAAACACAAAAACATTTAACAAAACATAAAACATTTAAGAATTCGCAAAAACATTTCACAAAACACAAAAACATTTAAGAATACACAAAAACATTTCACAAAACACAAAAACATTTAAGAATACACAAAAACATTTAACAAAACACAAAAACATTTAAGAATTTGCAAAAACGAGCGGGGGGGGCGCTGGAGCGCGCACTGTGGTGTAGACGTACTTTCTCGGGGCTCCTGTCCGATATCCCTAGATTCAAGCAATAAAACATTTCTAAACTGCATATATATCCGCTAGCAGATCAAGCACTACGCTCGTCTGTGCACTTATGGAAACCAGGAAGAAACAGGAACAGCAGCCTAATGTAAAGAGAGCTGCCGTTTCAAATCCAGCACTATAGGCCAATGCCAAACCTAGCTTCGTGGGTGCTGCTGCTGATGAGGCCCCGCGACCATCTCCGCGAGATGTAATGGCAGACACGAGACATCTGTCATCCTCGAGGCTATAAACGAGATGAGTAAAAGGATGGAGGATCGATTTAATAAGTTGGAGGAGTCCCTGCAAGCTACTCAGTCTACCCTGACTGAACACGACGCTCGGATTTCTGCTGTGGAGGCGGCTAGCAGTGACCATAGCACCCGGCTGACTGAGCTAAAACAACAATTGCTGCTGCTGGAAGCCAGGTACAAGTCGTTCCAGGAAAAGGTCATCGATCTCGAAGCGCGCTCCAGACGCCAGAATATAAAAGTGGTGGGTCTGCCGGAAAGAGCTGAGGGTAGAAACCCAGTGGATTTTTTTGCCAAATTCCTGTGTGACCTGCTGGGTCCTGTTAACTTTCCCACCCCGATAGAGGTTGACAGAGCACACAGACCGGGACAGCCGCCTGACGCCGCAGCACGACCCCGCATCATGATAGCCAGGATTCACAGCTTTCGAGTGAAGGAGAAAATACTGCGGCTGGCACGGGAGAACACCCCGCTGACCTACGACGGAGCACGGATCCACATATACCCCGATTTCCCTGCAGAGGTAGCGAGGCGACGCCAGCCATTTGAGGAGGTAAAGAAAAAGCTCAACAACGCTGGGATGCACACCGGATTTCTCTACCCCGCACGGCTTCGAGTTACCAAAGGCTCTGACATCGACATGATCTTCAACACCCCAGAGGATGCCGATCGCTTCCTGCTCGACTTCCATGCTGCCAAGAAGGGGTGAGGTTTTTGCCTTGTTCTACATGACTCACACTGGCTACGGTATCACACCGCAGCACAGACTGACAGCTGTAGGGTAATGTTGCAATACTGGACTGTTGCTAAAACATAGTTGTTCCTTTCCAGTGTTCCCTACTCACCAGACCATTTTGCAAAGTGCCTGACTCCTTAATGTTGAGTAACACTAAGTGCCAGTTGTGTTTGGATTTCGACATCTGATGTGAAAAAATTGTTTATACATGTCTGGATATTTACGCACATGCTTTAAGTTTTTGATATAGAAATGTTTTGTTGTTACCTGACGTGGGAGGGGCTGCCGCTTTTATGTTAGTTATCGTTGACTAGCGGTTGTACTGGTAAGTTGTTGACTAGTATAGGACCCCTGTAAATGGCATGGTTGTACATTTTCTCCCGCTTTGTTTGGGAAAGTGGGAGCTTGGGATGGGTAAATGTGAGTTCTCTTTATGTGTTTTTCCGAGTATCCCTGAGTTTTTGTTTTGTTTTGTTTTTTTTTCGTTTTTTTTTCAGCTGGGGCAATTTTCCATGTTACTGTACATATAATTTTATTTTTACTTTCACATGACTCCTAGAGGTAAAGATGAGGGTATCAATTTGGTCAGCTGGAATGTTCGTGGCTTAGGTCATTCAATTAAGCGCTCTAAGGTTTTTGCACATCTTAATTCTCTCGCTGCTGATGTGTCATTCCTGCAAGAGACTCATATTAGACCATCTGAACAGAAGCGTCTGCGTTGCCACTGGGCAGATCAAATATTTCAATCCACATTCTCAAGTAAAGCCAGAGGCGTTGCAATTATCATCCGGAAAAACATACCTTTAAAAAACATCAACAATAAGTGATCCGAACGGTCGATACATTATAGTCACAGGACATCTGTATTCTATTCATGTTACACTGCTGAACATTTATGGACCAAATATTGATGATGTAGCCTTTTTCAGAAAAACCTTTGAGAAGTTACCTGACCTCTCAAACACAAATTTAATAGTTGCTGGGGACCACAATGTTATACTTGATTTCCATCTAGATAGGTCAGCTAGCAAAACTTGTAACCCCTCTAACTCTTCCACAGTCCTGAATAATATTATGACCTCCTCAAACCTGGTTGACATATGGCGGCTCCAACACCCAAAGGAGAGAGAATATTCTTTTTTCTCCAACAAACATAAATCATACTCCCATATCGATTTTTTTCTTTTGGATTCAAAACTGATACCAAAAGTTACAAACACTAAATACCACAACATTCTGATTTCGGATCATGCCCCAGCCTCCATATCCCTCAACTTTCAAAAACCAAGGCAGTGTTCCTCCTGGCATCTCCGCCCATCTTTGTTCACTGACGAAAAATTTTGTAAGCACATGTCATCAAAAATTACTGAATACTTTGAAAATAATGATACTTCAGATGTGTCGGACTCCATCTTATGGGAATCATTCAAAGCCGTTATGAGAGGGCATATTATTGCATATGAGGCAGCCTTGAAGAAGTCAAATAAAGCTAGGCTAGTTCAAATTGACTCAGAGATCTCATAATTAGAATCATCATATAGAAACACAGGTGACTCTCAAACTCTGAATGATATTGTCAATCTTAAATATGAATATAGCACAATCCTATCCCGCCAGGTCTGCGACCAGCTTCTGCAACTTAGGAGGAAATATTTCGAGCTTGGGGACAAACCTCACACGCTTCTAGCTCGCCAACTTAGAGGGCAACAGGCCAGTAGGGCTATACACAAAGTAAAATCTCGCTCCGGAGTAACTCTAACAGACCCTAAGCTGATAAACTCCCGCTTTAAAGAATACTATGAGGAGCTATATAAATCTAAAGCTAATGGAGATGTGGATAACTGGTTAAAAAACCTTAACATACCAAGGTTAGATGACACCTCCCGTAAGGCTCTTAATGCAGAACTTTCTATTGAAGAAATATTAGATTCTATTAGATTAATGCAGAATGAGAAGAGCCCGGGACCAGATGGCTTTAACACTGAATTTTACAAGAAATTTGCTATTGAGATATCTCCAATTTTACACAGAATGTTTTCCCATTCGATAGAATCTGAAAGACTTCCTCTGACTTTATATGAAGCCAACGTCTCGCTCCTGCTGAAACAGGACAGAGATGGAACAGAGCCCTCGTCATACCGCCCAATTTCCATGCTCAATATAGATTTCAAAATATTCAGTAAAATACTTGCTAATAGGTTGAATAAATGGGTAACGCTTCCTTTTACAGTACTATAATTACCATGTATTTACATGATAATTACTAGGTAAGTACCATGTAATAAGGGGTAGTTACTGTAAAATTACCATGTAATTACAAGGTAACTATATAGGTAATTACCTTGTACTTTTAAAGTAATTACCTAGTCAATTCCAGGCAAATACCAAGTACCTACCTGGTAATAAGTATTAATTACTGGGTAATTATAACGTCATTATATACTAACTATTTTGTTAATTGCCAAGTACTTACTAGGTAATTGCCATGCAATTTCTTGAGAAGTAGCTGGTAACAGTCAGGTAATAAGAAGTAATTACTCAGTAATTATTAAGTATTTATATGGTAACTATGTGATTAATTATAAGGTACTCACTAAGTAATTATTATTATATTATTTCCTAACAACCATATATAATAATTCGTAATTACTGGGAGTTCCTTAAAGTAATTACAAGGCAATTGCATAGTAATTAATAATGTACTTATTTCATGAGTACCAAGTAATTTTCTGACAACTACCAAGTAACTACAAGGTCATAAATAGCAATTACTGAGTAATTACTAAGTAACACATGGTAAAAACCTTATTATTTACACTGTAAATACTTAGTAAATAAATTATTGATTATATTTATTAAACAAACATCATTGATTGTATTTATTTTGTAACTACACAGCAACTACCCTTTAATTGTACATGACGACTACCGTGGAAGGCTATGTATTGTATTGGTAAATACACAGTAAGTACTACAAAATTTAGAAAGAAATTATGACACTACCAGTTATTTTCCTATTGGCTACCAGGTGTAATTACCAAGAAATTATAAGTTTCTACTAGACACTTACCATGAAATTACTAGGACATGAAGAGTATTTACTATGTATTACTAGGTACTACTAGGTATGAACGCCATGTATTGCCCTAGCAGTCAATAGTTTTTTATTACTTACCTGGTAACTTCTTTGTATTTACCCAGTAACTGCAACATTTACCGGGTAATTACAGTTGAGCTGTACTGTAAAAGGAAGTGAGGTCTGTTTCCATGCTATTACCTGGTAATTACTTATTTGTTACCTAGGAATTACAAAAATACCTACATGGAAATGACATAGTTATTAAAGTGTGACTGTACTGTAAAAGGAAGTGAGGTCTGTTTCCATGCTATTACCTGGTAATTACATATTTGTTACCCAGGAACTACAAAAATACCTACATGGAAATTACATAGTTATTAAAGTGTGACTGTACTGTAAAAGGAAGTGAGGTCTGTTCCCATGTTATTCCCTGGTAATTAGTCAGTATTTAGCCCTAAACTAGGAAACTGTCACATCACACAAGACACTTGGACCGAAAATGCCGCAAAACTGACCAGTGACTATGATACAGTGTCAGAGTACACTGATACAGATACAGAGTCTGAGTCTCCCCTGAACAGCACACTGTATCTGTCAGACATAAGAGTTCCCATCAAAACCACCATCACCACCCACTAAATTACATATGAAGGCATCATTTTTACACTTCCTCACTCAAAACACCTCGCTGTGACACATATACAAAAAAAAAGTGAGCTGCCAAAGATAAACATTTTAATCCAATGGATTTCAAATTCTCATAAAACAATTTCAAAAACAGTGCAAATTTTGGTAACACTTTATAAGTACACACTATTAAGCATTAGTTAAGCATTAATAAATATTGAATTCATCATTTATAAAGCATTTTTCTGACATGAATAATTAGTAATAACACATTTATACATGCAATTATAAATATTTTACTCATCATAATCAAGCATATCAGTAAAGGATTTTACTGAATTCATCATTTATAAAGCATTACTGTTCATAATGATATTATCATAGCCTGTATGATGATCAATGTCCTGTACCATAGTCATAGCCTAGAAACAACCTGTATATACCTGTATCTATAGTATTTAACACATTATTTCATCTTTGCACTTTTTATACTATATTTATAACATACTGCTATTGCATTTCTGGTTAGATGCTATCTGCATTTCGTTTCCAGTACTTGTAACATGTGCAATGACAATAAAGTTGAATACAATCTAATCTAATCTAAATTTTTCTGACATGATTATTTAGTAATAATTCATTTATACACACAATTACAAATGCTTTACCCATCAATAATAAGCTTTGGAAAAAAATAATAATTGCAGCTTATCAGCATACTGTGACTGTAAAACATGAACAAGGGTAAACGTGGCCAAATCAAAACTTGCCAACACCAACTGCGCATCACAGAAAATTACAGTATGCAAAATAAATTCAAGTTAACAATTTTGTATTTAAGTACACAAAATATATATATACATATATATATATATATATATATATATATATATATACATATATATATATATATATATATATATATATATATATATATATATATATATATATATATATATACATACACATATATGTATATATATATATATAAGATGTGTGTGTGTGTGTTTATACATATATACAGACACACACACACACAAATATTTATATTTGTTCTTCTAGTATCAAATATAAAAGTTTAAAGATATTTCACTGTCACTGTTTTTCTAAACCCTTTCTCTGATAAAATTATTCAGCCAGACAAAACAATCAACAGCGGAGAAAATAATCCTGGCAATGTAATTTTAAAGACACTACAAAAACAAACTGCAGTGATTACCTCACTACCACCTTCAAAAGAAGATTCTTGCATTGGTAACAGTGACTGCAAATTACATGTGCTTTTTGGAAATGTCATAAATCAGTCTGCCAAAAGCACCATCAGGGTGATTCTTTTAGAGCCACTCATTCCATTCAATCAGTGAAAGGTGGTCAGAGAGAAAACTGTCAGTGCGGTTTCCCCTCCAGATCTGCTCTTTGTAGGATATCCAGGCCCTCTTAAGATGCTTTGTGTGGGCACCAGCTTGAGGATCTACATACCACCTCCTGTGGTTAACAGTGTGATGGTTGTATCCTAGTCCAGAGAGCACCTGATAAGCACGCCACTCGTCACTGATAACTGAAGATCTAGGCCTCACATGATGAACAATTAAAGGCATCAGATGTCTTCCAGATCGTCTCTTCACAAGGCGCTGGATGGGTTTTCTTCGTCCTTGATGATGCCTCACACCCAACATCCCAGAGACCCACTTCTTTCTTTTCCACCTACTGGTCATTCTTCCTCTCCCAGACTGAGGCATAAACAAACATAAAAAACCTAAATTTACACATTCTATGTACAACTTTCTCAACTCTCCTTGAAACTTATTTAAATTCACATTTGAATTAACATACATTTCTTTTGTGCTGAAAATGAAAATGACTTTAATGTTTATACTTTTATTATTGTTATTATTATTATCATTATTACCCACCTGTACATGAACTGCATCGTTACTGAGAGAGACATTTGACTAACTGAAGATGAACATGTGCCTCACTGAAATTTGTTTTTCCTGTCCTTTATGTGGTATTTGGCGACCAGTCCTTTTAAAAAGAATAGGAACAGACTGTAATTAGGGCACACACTGGCACACAGGTTTAGGTAGCAATAATAAACAATAAATATAATCAAGGTGGCATTATCAGGTTACCATAAAATGATAATATAATCAGCACAACACAAAAAAATGTGTAATTAGATTGTAGTTTGTCACAAGGATTATTTGCTTAGACTTTTTATTACATATTTAAATGTGTCAATTTCATCATTATAAAATTACACAGTAAAGCTGTAGACCTTCATGAACACTTTGCTTTTTGTAGGGGATAATTCATTTGACCTGTTCTAAATGTTTGGTAATAAGTAATTTACTCCTCTCAGGTTGCTACTTTTTGAAATGGCTATTCATTGATATGGTCGTTTGTTTAATGAATTAAAGACACAGTTTTTGGTCTTCTACCTGTTTTTTCACATTAGAAAGTTAAGGATTAATTACAATAATGCAATATTCTAATTTCATATACTGTATGTATACATATAAATATATAGCATATACATACATGTATATATATATATATATATATATATATATAGATATATACATATATATATATATATATATATATATACATTACTGTTTATCTGTTATTCCATTGATAAAATTGCTAAATTGCTCATGAAACAAATTTCATGTAATTATTTAATCCTGCAACATTACATCTCATATTAATCAGACCCAAACATGCACATAAATCAACAAATAACTGCACATTTGTTCAGTTTACCTATATCTATCATTGTGTCTTACCTGCATATCTGTCTCCACTGTTCGTCCTTCTCTTCAGTTTCATGTCCGTATGGCAAATTCTGCATTTAACTCTTCTTTGAAGCAGTCTCCTCGTCTGTAGCCACTTTATTAGCTTCAGGGCATTTCTTCTTGATATTTCTTTCTTAATCAGTTGTTTTAGTCGAGTGAATCCGCTCATTACCACTAAACCGCTCTGATTCACTGAAGGACTACAATCCCGCTCTTAATACGTCATCAGCGTGGGGCAGGATGCTTCTGCTGCGTCATCAACGTGTCGTCGCAGGTAAACGCAGGCGGGAGCAGACGTCACATTTCCCTGGAAGAAACTTGAATGTCGCCAATATCATGCTGAACTCTGGCAAAACACGAAGATTTGTGCGAACGCGGGCCAAAAACATTGTTGGTGTGGATATAAGAGAGTCTGTGGCCGTCGATTGCACCAGTGGTAAGTACGTTTTTTTTTTTTTTTTAAACTGACATACATTAATCATGCTGGCTGGTGTTAGACCATAGAGCATCACCTCACTATACTCTGGTTCAGTTTGTTCAATAAAAACAAAGTCTTTTTTAGGAAATATTACAAAAATAGTTATCGATATTTATGAATTACTTTTATGATAATTACAGCAATATAAATGTACAAGGGCTTTACATAAAATAAACCACATGCTCTGAGTGCTTCATGCAGACCTATATAAGTATTTACATGTATGTATGGTGATCAAAAATAGATACATGCCATTAAGTTCTGAAATATTATTGTATTATTTTTTTCTTTAATTAATGCCATCAAATTGGGCTAAAATAGTCATACAGGTAGGCCTGATAGTGTGTTGACTGTGTGATGCCAGAACAGTTTTGTCTCCATCTGCATTGAATGGCTGGTACAAACACAGTGGTGAAAGGGTTTCTCTGCAGACATTAAATCTCAGTTTTAACTGCTGAATAAACACCTTAGATGTTAGTATAAACCAATGTCTCTGTTATTTACTTCCCAAATGATGCAAGAAGCTGCTATGTTCACATGTATGCTGCAAAGTAAAGCTTTGTAATTTATCACAGAGATTTCCAGATTTATTTTTACAATTAAAGTGTTGATCTGTAAATAAGGTTAATCCCTTAGTCTAAGAGTATTAGACAAAGGGAAAAAGAAGTTGTGTATGTTCAAATTATGATCTAACAAAATACAGGAGATCCACTGGATCAGTTACAGATACAACAGACTAGCTGAGATCAGGGATGAATGAAAACCTTTGTTGGTACTGAATGTTTTGAATACATTTTAAAGTGTTTTTTTTTGTTTGTTTGTCTGTTTTTAAAGGCCCCTACTGCACAACTGAAAGACAAAAGTCAACTACAGGATTTGGAGATGTGTCAGCTGAGGGTAGAGGCCCTAAAGCAGAAGGCTGAAGAGCTTACCAAGGAAAGACTATCTAAAAGAACAGCTGGCAGCAGGTAAGATTTACTACACACAGTATGAACACACATTTAAATACACCTTGGTCTTACTTTGTTAGTTTATCTCTGGACACTTGAGTATCTATATATCTATCTCTATATACATATATATTTATGCCTCTTTGTGCCACGTTAGTCTAATGTTTGTATTTATTTTAACAGCTCTTAAAAAGGGGGACAGCAGTTCCACCCAGGCAGTCGACTTGCCTTCATCTTCCCCTTGTGACAGCTCAAGTGAATATTCCTCTGATGCTTCATCTGACTCCTCCTTTGATACATCCTCATCAGAGGAAGACAAGAAGAAAAAGAAGAAGCAGAGGGAGCGTAAGGCCAAGAAGTCAAAGAAATGGAAACAAAGACACCTTAGAGAGGTAAAGAGGTTTTTTTTAACCACTCCATTACTTTGCTCACTAAATACATATCAAAATAGTTTTTTCTTATTTGATTTAGCAAGCGAATTCCTTAATATGCAGTATATTTGCCAGATTCTATACCATACATAAAAGCTATTGATTTTGCTTGATTACACCTATGCATGCATCCTTTAAGTCATCATCTAACCATGGTGTGCTTATATTTTTATTGTGTCTTTCTTTAATGGTGCCATTTTTTGTACTATTGGCATAAACATTTTATTAAGTTAACCAGTACCACCTCTGGATCTTGTTCTCATGTTATGTGAACGAATTTACGTCTTCTACAAATAATTCTCGGTTGAACATTTAATTTTTTTTTAATATTATACCTTTGGTCTTCTCTTAGGCACTTGCACCTTTCTCACAACAGCAACCAAAATTGGATCATTACAACCTACAGTTATAGATACCGTTTTGGAGAATAACTCAGCGACATTAGTAAAAATCTGATCCATGTATGTAGAACTAATGTAGGACTCTTGTAGAACTCACAGTGCCACACGCTGTTAACCTTAATCTAGTTAATAATCTGGGATAACCCACATGCATCTGCAGGTCTGAGTTTGAGTTTTACAGAGCAGTCTGCTGAGCCCCAGTCTATATTCAGGTCACCAAAAAATAACTTTCATTGTTTAATTCACATTCTCGCTCTAATATTATAAATATTTTGTCAAGATAAACACCAAGCAGTCTGTTACAGCAACCAACCTGATCCAAGGTAAATTTAACTGCAGCCACAGTACCTCAGTCTCAGATAGCATGAGATCATGCATGATTTTTACCAGGAAATAATCCTGAATATGAAAAGCCACATTGAGTATACTTATCTTTCCCCAAACTACGATCACCTTATATCATTAATGCTGTGTCTGAAAGTGCTTGTTCTGTATGTTACTCAGCAACTGCCAAAACATGTTGGTTTTCCAATATTTCTGTAGTTTTGTCAACTTATTCCTTGAGCTACAAGTGCTGATGTTACTGTCTTTAGACTTTTGTGGATAGTTTAAGATAATAGCATTGCATGAATCTAAGAACTGGCATTTCATATGCCCAAATGGCAACAGAGCTGTCCAAGAAGCTAAATTGCTTACCTTCCCTAAGGAGGTTGTTATAATTTGGTGGTGATCCAGATAACTACCATTAGCAAACGACTGTTTTTGTTCAATAACTGCCAAACTAACAATGATATCAGTATGATTCCAAATGCAAGGTGTAGGTTTTCAGGATCAATGAATCATAGTATCCCTACTTGTAGAAAAATGCTATAGTAGCTCAAATTACCTTCTAATGCTTCACAAAAAATCTCAATTGTCACAGAAAATAAAGCAGTTATTTAGGAAACAATTACCCTATTCAACTTGTTTTTAGGTTTCTTGCTCTGAATATTTGAGAGTTCTGTCCTCCGGACACAGTTCTATCCTGGATGCCCTCTGTGTTCTGTTGGCAAGGCCAATACCTGGGTTTAATCACGATGCTGAAAAGGGTCTCGGGACTCTATTTTCTTGAAAGTACTGCCTCTTCATTGAAAGTGACAAGAAATTTGTGTAAGTGCCACCATTTTTTTTTACTTTGGATAACCCTAATTCTTTGTCCTCTGAATTGCAGCCAAAAATCCTGCTCAGGTGGTGGCCTGTTACAAAAAAGTTCTACGGCTGTTCATTCAAGGAAAGACCATGTCTGCTGCTTTCAAGAGTGTTGGGGTGAACCAGAACACTGTTGTTGTCAGCGCTCCAATCGCAGAGCTGTTCATTGCTGCTCCCAGTAAATACAAGGAACTCATTGAAAACTATAACAGTCAGGTGAAACTCAGTGTGTTCGCCACACAGTGTGCCACTTCAGTTCAGGAGGACACAGACATAGCTGAAAATGTTAAGGCCTTCAAGGTTCCTGGGAAACTCCTTCCCCTAAAAACAAAGTAGGCTACAGTGCTGAATGTTGAATCAAAGTTCATTGTTGAAGTTGGACACTCTTGAAGATTGTCTTTTGATTTTCACAACATTTTTTATTTGTATAATAATTTTATGGGGTATTAAGTGTATTTATTTTAGCGGTTAAATTATCATTTTTGAATTTTTACTCAGTGAAAGGGTTAAGAATAACACCAAATAACTGAAATATTTCGGAACTTTTTTTTTGATACTAGTAGAACATCTTATATATATATATATACACACATACATATATATATATATATATATATATATATATATATATATATATATATATATATATATATAATATATATAATATATATATATATATATATATATATATATATATATACACACACACATAACTAAAAGATTTATTTTTTGTACTTGGATACAAAATTGTTAACTTGAATTTATTTTGCGTACTGTAATTTTCTGTGATGCGCAGTTGGTGTTGGCAAGTTTTGATTTGGCCACGTTTTCCCCCTGTTCATGTTACACAGTCACAATATACTGATGAGCTGCAATTATTATTATTTTTTTTCTAAAGCTTATCAATGATGAGTAAAATATTTATAATTGCATGTATAAATGTGTTATTACTAATTATTCATGTCAGAAAAATGCTTTATAAATGATGAATTCAATATTTATTAATGCTTAACTAATGCTTAATAGTGTGTACTTATAAAGTGTTACCAAAATTTGCACTGTTTTTGAAATTGTTTTATGAGAATTTGAAATCCATTGGATTAAAATGTTTATCTTTGGCAGCTCACTTTTTTTTTGTATATGTGTCACAGCGAGGTGTTTTGAGTGAGGAAGTGTAAAAATCATGCATTCATATGTAATTTGATGGTTGGTAATGGTGGTTTTTGATGGGAACTCTTATGTCCTGACAGATACAGTGTGCTGTTCAGGGGGGAGACCCAGACTCTGTATCAGTATCACTGTATCATAGTCACTGGTCAGTTTTGCGGCATTTTCGGTCCAAGTGTCTTGTGTGATGTGACAGTTTCCTAGTTTAGGGCTAAATACTGACTAATTACCAGGGAATAACATGGGAACAGACCTCACTTCCTTTTACAGTACAGTCACACTTTAATAACTATGTAATTTCCATGTAGGTATTTTTGTAGTTCCTGGGTAACAAATATGTAATTACCAGGTAATAGCATGGAAACAGACCTCACTTCCTTTTACAGTACAGTCACACTTTAATAACTATGTAATTTCCATGTATGTATTTTTGTAGTTCCTGGGTAACAAATATGTAATTACCAGGTAATAGCATGGAAACAGGCCTCACTTCCTTTTACAGTACAGTCACACTTTAATAACTATGTAATTTCCATGTATGTATTTTTGTATTTCCTGAGTAAGAAATGAGTAATTACCAGGTAATAGCATGGAAACAGACCTCACTTTCTTTTACAGTACAGTCACACTTTAATAACTATGTAATTTCCATGTAGGTATTTTTGTAGTTCCTAGGTAACAAATATGTAATTACCAGGTAATAGCATGGAAACAGACCTCACTTCCTTTTACAGTACAGTCACACTTTAATAACTATGTCATTTCCATGTAGGTATTTTTGTAATTCCTAGGTAACAAATATGTAATTACCAGGTAATAACATGGAAACAGACCTCACTTCCTTTTACAGTACAGCTCAACTGTAATTACCCGGTAAATGTTGCAGTTACTGGGTAAATACAAAGAAGTTACCAGGTAAGTAATAAAAACCTATTGACTGCTAGGGAAATACATGGCGTTCATACCTAGTAGTACCTAGTAATACGTAGTAAATACTCTTCATGTCCTAGTAATTTCATGGTAAGTGTCTAGTAGAAACTTATAATTTCTTGGTAATTACACCTGGTAGCCAATAGGAAAGTAACTGGTAGTGTCATAATTTCTTTCTAAATTTTACAGTACTTACTGTGTATTTACCAATACAATACATAGCCTTCCACGGTAGTCGTCATGTACAATTAAAGGGTAGTTGCTGTGTAGTTACAAAATAAATACAATCAATGATGTTTGTTTAATAAATATAATCAATAATTTATTTACTAAGTATTTACAGTGTAAATAATAAGGTTTTTACCATGTGTTACTTAGTAATTACTCAGTAATTGCTATTTATGACCTTGTAGTTACTTGGTAGTTGTCAGAAAATTACTTGGTACTCATGAAATAAGTACATTATTAATTACTATGCAATTGCCTTGTAATTACTTTAAGGAACTCCCAGTAATTACGAATTATTATATATGGTTGTTAGGAAATAATATAATAATAATTACTTAGTGAGTACCTTATAATTAATCACATAGTTACCATATAAATACTTAATAATTACTGAGTAATTACTTCTTATTACCTGGCTGTTACCAGCTACTTCTCAAGAAATTGCATGGCAATTACCTAGTAAGTACTTGGCAATTAACAAAATAGTTAGTATATAATGACATTATAATTACCCAGTAATTAATACTTATTACCAGGTAGGTACTTGGTATTTGCCTGGAATTGACTAGGTAATTACTTTAAAAGTACAAGGTAATTACCTATATAGTTACCTTGTAATTACATGGTAATTTTACAGTAACTACCCCTTATTACATGGTACTTACCTAGTAATTATCATGTAAATACATGGTAATTATAGTACCGTAAAAGGAAGCGTTACAAATAAATGCATAGAATCCTTCATTCACAACGACCAGACAGGTTTTATCCCGAATCGTTTTTCCTTCTTTAATGTTAGACGTGTTATGGATGTGATGTATTACCCATTTGACAAACTTTCTAAGCAAGCTATTCTGTGTCTAAATGCAGAGAAAGCTTTTGACCAGGTGGAGTGGCTGTATTTGATGAGGGTTCTTGAAAAGTTTGATCTCGGTTCATCCTTTATTTCCTGGGTACGCATGTTATACGCTCAACCTACAGCAGCTGTTCTTTCTAACCTGGACAGGTAACCCTCCTTCCCTTTGCAGAGGGGGACTCAGCAGGGGTGCCCCCTCTCGCCGCTCCTCTTTGCATTGGCTATTGAACCTCTGGCAATAAGTGTGAGGGAGAATGCCCATATAAAGCCTATAACACTGGGTGGAGTTGACCATAAGATTTCTTTATACGCGGACAATGTGGCCCTTTTTATATCCGACCCTGAACAGTCAATACCGCACTTACTCCAGCTTATCAACTCATTCGGAGAAGTTTCCGGCTATACCATAAACTGGCAGAAGAGCGAGCTCACACCATTAGCTAATGACTTGGACCCATTATTCCTGTCATCAACACAATTCAGGATAGCCTCTGATTATGTGAAATACCTGGGCATCAAAATATCAAAAAGGCCTTGTGCCCTTTTCAAACTAAACTTCATGGAAAGAGTAAACAAACTGAAAGAAAACATTGAAAAATGGAGAACACTGCCTTTATCCTGAATTGGAAGGGTCAACACTATCAAAATGGTCTCGCTACCGAGATTTTTGTATTTATTTCAGAATATCCCTGTTTTTATTTCTAAATCCTTCTTTAAGCTTCTTGACTCCATTGTCTTACCCTTTGTCTGGTGATACAAAGCACATAGGATTTCTAAAATCCACCTTCAAAAACCTAGGGAATGTGGAGGTCTGGGTCTGCCATGTTTTTTGCATTACTACTGGGCCGCCAATGTCAGAGTTGTGGTGTACTGGCAGTATGGCTTTGAGAGAGTAGATGGGCCCACCCTACTTCCATGGTTAGCCATTGAAAAGAACCTAACTAGCAAGACTTCTCTCCCTGCTCTCCTCTTCTCTTCCCCAAGGCCCCCTGCAGTTCATAGGAAGGATCATTTTATTCTGTCGAATATGCAGAGGATTTGGAATCAAATTAGAAAAGATTGTGGACTTCCAGACACCTCTGTCAACACTCCAATCTGGCAGAACCATGCCTTTTTACCATCTCTCACAGACATAGAATTCAAAGAGTGGAGCAGAAAGGGCATTGTTACCTTAAAGGATCTTTATTTTGATGGGCACCTTGGTTCCTTTAACCTGCTACAATCCAAATTTTCTCTTCCAAAATCTCACTTTTTCAGATATTTACAAGTGAGGCATTATGTCAGACAAGCTACTAAGTCATATGAATTACCACCTGAAAATATTACACTGTTCAAGTCTCTTCTAGGCCCCCCGATGCAAAACATTTGATCTCAATGTTAGTCGGCTACTTTTCAATAATAATAATAATACATTTTATTTAAAAGCGCCTTTCTTAGCACCCAAGGATATTTTACAAAGTACATAATAAAAAACACAGTGCATTAAAATCTGAATTAAAATAAATAAAACAACATCCAAGAGTGACACAGTAATGAGGGTGGAAAATTAAAGGGAATATGCAGTTTGGAACAGATGGGTTTTGAGTTTTGATTTGAAGTGGGGAAGGGAGTCAATGTTTCTGAGGTCCGGGGGGAGAGAGTTCCAGAGTTTGGGAGCAGAGCGGCTGAAAGCTCTGCTACCCATGGTGCTGAGCCGGACGAAAGGCACAGAGAGATGGAGGGAGGAGGATGACCTGAGGGAGCGAGAGGGGGTGGCGATGTGGAGGAGATCAGACAGGTGGTGGGGGGGGGGGGTTGTGAATGGCCTTGAAAGTGTACAGCAGGATTTTGAAGTGAGTTCTGAACTTGATGGGGAGCCAGTGAAGCTGCTGGAGGACGGGGGTGATGTGATGAAAGGAGGGGGTTCTGGTAATGATCCGGGCTGCAGAGTTTTGAACCATTTGGAGTTTATGGAGGGATTTGTGGGGGGCACCAAAAAGGAGTGAGTTGCAGTAGTCGATCCGGGAGGTGACGAGGCTGTGGACCAGGATGGCCGTGGTGTGAGGGGTGAGGGAGGGGCGGAGACGGTTTATATTATGGAGATGGAAGTATGCAGACCGGGTGATGTTATTGATATGAGAATGAATAGACAGAGAGCTATTGAGGATGACACCCAGACTCTTAACCTGAGGGGAGGGTGACACTGTGGAGTTATCTATGGTGAGATAGATAACCATAGACTTATCTATGGTTAGATTTTAAAATGGTGCTTGAAAAGCACCATTTTAAGGTGCTTTTCAAGCACTCTGGATTCATCAACTACTAAGATAAAACAAGCCTGGGAGGGTGAGCTTGGTATTGAGATTGAGGATGAATCATGGGAGCCTGTACTAGCCAATAGTAAATCTTGCTCAATTAATGCTAGACTCCAATTGATCCAGTATAAAATAGTTCATAGATTACATTACTCTAAAGTCAGATTAAATAAAATCTTTCCCAGTCTCTCTCCACTGTGTAATAAATGTAATGCTGCAGAAGGTCCTCTTGCACACCACTTCTGGTCCTGTCCAAGTTTACATAACTTTTGGTCCGTCATTTTTCAATGGTTCTCTTCTGCCCTCAATGTCACTCTAACACCTGACCCTGAAACTGCTCTGCTGGGACACTCCAACACTTTGAAAAGCCTGGACTGTAATTCATGAACTGCTTTGATTCATGGTATGATGATTGCTAAAAGATGTATTCTGAAACTGTGGAAGTCTGCTTCATCTCCCAAATTCGAGACTTGGTTGAGGGAACTCATCAGCGTTCTCCATGTGGAGAGAATAAGATATGAACTTTCTGGTAACAGCTTGAAATTTTTTAAGATATGGAACCTGGTGCTAGGGCAACTGAATGACCAGTGATGCCCTCTTTTATCACTTACCCTGCTCGCAAATGGTTGTACAGTGGAGCATGTGGTTGGTGTAGTTATTGCCCCCGTCTTTGATTTTCATTCTATTTTATTAAAATTCACATGTCTTTGTCACCTTTTTTTTTTTTTTTTGAAGTTTATCTTCCCTTTGCTGTCTATGTATTGATCACTCTCTTGTTTGTTGTCTCATATCTGTTGTAATTTCATTGGAAAATCACTATAAATAAAGTGTTAAAAAAAAAGAATTCGCAAAAACATTAAACAAAACACAAAAACATTTCAAAAAGCTTCAAAAGCATTTAAGAATACACAAAAACATTTCACAAAACACAAATATTTAAGAATACGCAAAAACATTTAAAAAAGCTTAAAAGCATTTCACAAAATACAAAAACATTTCACAAAACACAAAAACATTTAAGAATACACAAAAACATTTCACAAAACACAAAAACATTTCAAAAAGCTTCAAAAGCATTTAAGAATACACAAAAACATTTCACAAAACATAAATATTTAAGAATACGCAAAAACATCTCACAAAACAACATTTCATAAAGCACAGAAACATTTAAGAATACACAAAAATATTTCACAAAACATAAATATTTAAGAATACGCAAAAATATCCCACAAAACACAACAACATTTCATAAAACACAGAAACATTTAAGAATACACAAAAACTTGTCACAAAACACAAACATTTAAGAATACACAAAAACATTTCACAAAACACAAAAACATTTTAAAAAGCTTCAAAAACATTTAAGAATACACAAAAACATTTCACAAAACACATAAACATGTAAGAATACGCAAAAACATTTCACAAAACACAAAAACATTTAAGATTATAGAAAAACCTTTCACAAATCACAAAAACATTTAAGAATACAGCAAAATCTCACAAAAACTAAAACATTTAGGAATATAGAAAAACAGTTCACAAATCACAAAAACATTTAAGAATACGCAAAAACATTTAAGAATAGTCAAAAATATTTCACAAAACACAAAAACATTTAAGAATACACAAAAACATTTCACAAAACACAAAAACATCTAATAATGCGCAAAAACAGTTTTTGTGTATTCTGTAATGCTTTTTGTATGAAATGTTTTTGTGTATGCTTCAATACTTTTGCATATTCTTAAATGTTTTTCTGCTTTATGAAATGTTTTTGTGCATTTTTAAATGTTTTTCTGCTTTTAGAAATGTTTTTGTGTATGCTTCAGTGTTTTTGTACATTCTTAATTGTTGTTTTGCCTCTTTGAAATGTTTTTTCCCATTGACCTTCAGGGCCGTTGAACAGAATCATGTCAATAGCTCATGTGAAGTGTTCATTTTTAACACTCTAGTGTGTCTGTCTCAGATCCAGCCTCTGGTTTTATGGAGTGATTCTGGATGTTTCCGTCGCTGTGATGGTCACTCCTGTTGACTTTACGGTGAGGCTTTTGTTGGCTGCTGGTTTTGAAACAGAAAAAGACAAAAACCAGAGTGTAAAGCTTCAGGTGGTCATGTGACGTGGTGTCTGCTCTCAGAGCAGACTGAAGGACTCACACTGATAAAGTCTGTCTCTCAGAGGTCAGCTGCTGTGACCTTGGCTCTGGAATGTCCCACCTTGACCTTCTTCTTTGTGTTCAGGGTCAGACCCCCCCACCCTGGTCCCTGTGAACCAAACAGGTCTGGGTCAAAGTTCACAATATGAGGTAAACTAAAGGGTTAGATCAGACTGACTGAGGCTTCAGGAGGACGTGGGCCTGAGCGAACATCAGTGATAACGGGAACTAAATTGTGTTTGTGTTGTTAACGCGTTGTTAACGTGTTGTTAACATGTTGTTAACGTGTTGCTAATGTGTTGTGGGTGATCTACGATGACTGTGAGCCCAAATCATAACAGCCACAAAAGTGGTGTGGATGCCCCTTCTGCATATTCATGAGGTCAAACACTCTAAATGGACTGTGTGCTATTCTGATCTTCTGATAGACACAATCCTCAGTGCACCCTGCTGGTAGATCAGGTTTACGTACACTATCAGGTTTGCACTGTTTCATACACACAGTTCTTTAGTAGATCAGCCCACAGTCTGTTAGTTTTAGGGATGTCCCGATCCGATATTGATATGGGATATCGGTCAAAAAAACAAATATCGGATTATATCGGCCTGCATCCTAAATCTCCGATATCAGCACTCCGATACAAGCAGTCCATTCTAATGTATTTATTTTTTTTTTTATTCAGTTGTATATGCTTATGTTTAAGTTCAACACAGTGGTTATTTTGCAATTGGTGAAATATGTTTTTGTTTGATTGATTGAGGTCACTTTTCAGGGTCTTCTAATATTTTTTATTCATGTTGTTTTAATTGTAGTATATTCTTATGTTTAAGGTTAAAATTTATTTAACCTATTGGTTAATAACAAATGGGTCAGTTTTTCTCATACCTGCTATTGCTGACTACTGTTCTCTGTTTGAGTAATCTCACCTGATCAAGCCTTTTCTTACAGTCCATACTACAGAATAGGTAACAAAAGTCTGTATGATTCCTGCTGATATCGTATCGGATTGATATCAGTATCGGCCAATACTCAAGGCTGCAATATCAGTATCGTATCAGAGGTGAAATAGTTGTATCGGGACATCCCTAGTTAGTTTAATAAAGGCATCAGAACTGGTCAGATTTCAACATGACTACACACAGAAACATCCTGAGCCCAGTCCAGCTTAGAAACAGCTGGGTTTCCCATCTGAGTTTCAGAACCAGAACACTTTGAGTATCCGAACCGGAACACTTTGAGTTTCCAAACCAGAACACTTTGAGTTTCCAAACCAGAACACTTTGAGTATATGAACCGGAACACTTTGAGTATCCGAACAGGAACACTTTGAGTATCCAAACCAGAACACTTTGAGTATCCGAACAGGAACATTTTGAGTTTCAGAAGCAGAACACTTTTAGTATATGAACCGGAACACTTTGAGTATCCGAACAGGAACACTTTGAGTGTCCACACCGGAACACTTTGAGTTTCCAAACCAGAACACTTTGAGTATATGAACCGGAGCACTTTGAGTATCCAAACCGGAATACTTTGAGTTTCAGATCCGGAACACTTTGAGTATCCAAACCGGAACACTTTGAGTTTCAGATCCGGAACACTTTGAGTATCCGAACTGGAACACTTTGAGTATATGAACCGGAACACTTTGAGTTTCAGAACCAGAACACTTTGAGTATATGAACCGGAACACTTTGAGTATCCGAACTGGAACACTTTGAGTATCCAAACCGGAACACTTTGAGTTTTCGAACTTAGGTATGTTGGGGTCTAGTTCCTGAGGGAGGAGGACCGGTCTCGGTGCACTTTCTGCAGTGTTGCAGGCTGTACTGGACTGAAGACCAGATGACTGCTCCATCTTTATTCACCCTGTCCTCATGAGCTCTGGGCAAAGGCTGAGGAAGAAAGATCACAACACAAACATTAGCATCAAGTTCCTCAGGACAGGAGTGGACCCAGGTGTAGTCCAGTTTGAAGAGTCAGAGCCTCAGTTTGTGTTCTTAGCTGACAGGAGTGGACCCAGGTGTGGTCCAGTTTGGAGAGTCAGAGCCTCAGTTTGTGATCTTAGCTGACAGGAGTGGACCCAGGTGTGGTCCAGTTTGGAGAGTCAGAGCCTCAGTTTCTGTTCTTAGCTGACAGGAGTGGACCCAGCTGCGGTCTACCCCTGTTAGCTTCCATCCTGATGCTCATTTGATATCGAGCCATGTCTACATTAGAGCATGATACGGGAGCAGATTTTCAATCCTGTCTCATCCCAATCCCGGGCCGGAGTAAAAAAATAATAATCCTGTCCTGTCCCACTCCCGTAGAATGACTCCCACTGCTGTCCCGTTTCCGTTTGGATAAAACCAAACATGTTGAAAAAATGTTGAATATTTTATTTTAGGTAAAAGTTCAGTGCATATTAAAGGCACTGCTTAAGTTTCACATGCCTGACATTCTGTCGGTGTAAACAGCTCTCTTTTCGACGTGTTGTCTTCTCCCTCCATGTTGTTTTGTTTTGTGTTACTATTCACTTCCTGTGGTGACAGGAAGTCAAACCACTTTTGTAGTTCTTTTGTGTTGCTAGCGTGGTCAAGAGTGTTGGCTGTCACTGAGAGATGACTACAAAAATGGATGCATCTGTTCATCTGGTTGTTTAACACGGCTGAAAATGATCATCTATTAATGTCGCTCCCGCTCCTGTTGCTTTTTTTTCCCGTTCTGATTAAGAGATTAATAAAAAAATGACTCCCATCCTGTGGTATTCCCGCGGGAATCACGTGACCCACGGGAATTCTGGAAAAAATATCTTCTAGTCTACATGTTTAAATGCACTGAGCTGCAGTCAAGTGATTGGCTTATTAGCTAACTATGTGGATGAGTGGATGGATGTTGAAGATCTCCTGGAGCTGACCTTTCCTGAAGGGTCAGACTCTGGCTGTGACGCTGAGAGCAGATCCTGTGAAATGACCGTAAGAGCCTTGTTTATGTTTCTGTGTCATGACGTCCACACCGAGGAGGGTTAGGGTTAGGGAGGACGAGGAGGAGGAGGGTGGTTAGGGTTAGGGAGGACGAGGGTTAGGGTTAGGGAGGACGAGGAGGAGGAGGACGAGGGTTAGGGAGGAGGAGGAGGGTTAGGGTAAGGGAGGACGAGGAGGACGAGGGTTAGGGAGGTCGAGGAGGACGAGGGTTAGAGTTAGGGAGGACGAGGAGGAGGAGGGTTAGGGTAAGGGAGGACGAGGAGGACGAGGGTTAGGGAGGTCGAGGAGGACGAGGGTTAGAGTTAGGGAGGACGAGGAGGAGGAGGGTTAGGGTAAGGGAGGACGAGGGTTAGGGAGGTCGAGGAGGACGAGGGTTAGGGTTAGGGAGGAGGAGGAGGAGGTTGGTTAGGGTTAGGGAGGATGAGGAGGACGAGGGTTAGGGTTAGGGAGAGGACGAGGAGGAGGGTCAGGGTTAGGGAGGATGAGGAGGAGGAGCAGCTGACGATGAAGAACATCTCCAGAGTTCAGTGATGTGTTCAGCTGCCCCGCCCCCCTCAGTCTGCTCTGGGAGTCTGCGCCTATCATCCAGTCCACGTGGTCTTAAACTGGAGCTTGGCGAGCACATGCCTTGTGTTTGGGCTTTTAGGGTCGGGGGGTCTCCAAAGGCTGAAGGGGGGAGTCTGCAAATCAGTGAGCCTCACCTGAATGAGGAAGAGGAAGAGGAGAAGGAGGAGGAAGAGGAGGAAGAGGAGAAGGAAGAGGAGGAGGAGGAGGGGGTCTGGTCTCTGGTTTATGGGAGTGTAGAGACTCTGTTTTCCACCAGAGGAGGGTCGAGGTCTGTGGGTGATCAGCTGCATCAGATTAACATTAATGAAGTCATTAAGGGGAGGGGGGGGGGTCGATTCAGGGTGGTTCCACATCAGGGACTCCAGTCTGGATCTGGGCACTCCTGACCCCGAGGTAAAGGTCATGAAGGGGTCACCGGAGTGTGTGATGGATTCTGGGTAATTATCTGGTTGGTGGCCTGAGCGAGCACATGCACAGGCTTTGAGCACACGCACAGGTCTGAGCACACGCACAGGTCTGAGCTCATGCACAGGTCTGAGCACGTGCACAGGTCTGAGCTCATGCACAGGTCTGAGCACGTGCACAGGTCTGAGCACACGCACGGGTCTGAGCACACGCACAGGTCTGAGCTCATGCACAGGTCTGAGCGCACGCACGGGTCTGAGCTCATGCACAGGTCTGAGCACACGCACGGGTCTGAGCACACGCACGGGTCTGAGCACGTGCACAGGTCCATGTGTGGCCGTTAATCTGAACAACAATGTTTAACTGAACCTCCAAACAGGAGAGGCCGAGGTTTTCATCAGGACTTTAAATAAGCAGATCTACTAAGATCTAAATAACAGGCGCTAACCTGCATGTGCAAAGTAATAAATTGCCTGTGCTAGTAGTGGGCGTGTTGTGGGTGATCTACTATGGCTGACTATGGTGTATGTAAGTGATAACAGGAGCTAAAGTGATGTGGACGCCTCTTTAAAGGAGGATTGTGTGTGAGCTCCTGTCACCATGGAGAGTTTAGAGAGCAGAGAGGCGTAAATGAAAATCAAGTTTGAAGCCGTAGAGTTTGAGGCGAATAAGCACACTTGCAGTATTTTTTTTTTTTGCTGCATGTCATTCTGACAACATTGTCAGAACATTGTCACTTTCCTCATGCCATGTTTCTATCTGTTATTTTTAATTTTCCTTTTCTGATTCCAATGAAACATAATCTAATGACAGCATTAACATAGTTACACAGCTTCATGTCTCTCTGGATCGTCCCTCTTGTTTCAGTCCTTCATAATGACTGACAGCCTCCAAGTCTTTCTGCTTTCATCTAAAAATTCAGTCAGTGATGCAAAATACTTGTTTAATGTGACCCCTGTTTGCCTCCATGATCACAGCCTCCAGTTCAACACTGTGCCTTTTTACACCTGCTTTACAAACGTACTAAATTCAGATTTAAAAACACAGAGCACTGGGTGCTGGTTTGGCGTATTGGTTAGCACCCCATGTACATGCTTCTGCCGGTCCAGGTTCGAATTTCGCCTGTGACCAGTTTGCAGAGTGTCTTCCCCTACTCTCTCTCCCCCTTTCACAGGCCTATCCACTGTCTCTCTCCTGTCAATAAAGGCACAAAATGCCCCAAAATAGACATTTAAAACAACAACAACAACAAAAAAAAACAGCACAGCTACTTACAGGTTTGATAAATCACATTGTGGATGTTAAATGATCACATTAGCGTCTCCTCCTCACTGTGTTTGGTTCTGATCATATGCATATGTTCTGAATATTCGTGAGGACAAACACTCAACATGGACTATGTGCTATTCTGCTCTTCTGATGGACACAATCCTCAGTGCAGCCTATTAGCATGCTAAAATCTGATCTACTATCAGGTTAGCACTTTTTTATACAGACAAACCTTTAGTAGATCAAGCTCTTAATGTCTGAATGAACCTATAGCCAATCCTTCCAGTCCACCTGTCAGAGCTCAGCTGTGGTGTTTCATCTGTACTCAGAGTCACGGCTTATACTTTACAACTCTCAGCAGTGAGAAAAAAAACATGTTCAAAAGGATAGATTAATATATTTATTCAACAGGGCACTTCCTGCAGACGGTTGGGCTTACCAGATTGTCATTTCTTGTAGGGGGTGGGGCATAATAAAGGGTGACTTCCTGTAGAGGGTGGGGTATGAAAAAGGGTCACTTCCTGTAGGGGGTGGGGCATTGTCACTACCCGATCCGTACGGCTACCTGATTTGTACTGTGCATGCGCGAAAACTGCGTCACTTCCTCTCGAGCCGTGACAGCGATATAGATATATACGCGATGGAATCAGACATAGAAATACGTACGGATCGGGTAGTGACTCCTGTCAAAAGCTGCACTTCCATTACAGTTTTTCGCAAAACAAAAGCGATATTCCTAAAATTTCGACATAGTATATTTGCGCTTAGAACGTGTTTCCATTGAAGGCTATTCTCGGCAGTAGCGTCGGAACTCTCGTCAAATATCATCCCGCGAGATTTCACTGCAGGAAGATAGATACGAACCCTTTCTCCTTTATTTCCATTTCTATCTCCTTAAAACACTCTGTGTGCCTCTGTTGTTTGATGATTATTATGGCACGTGTGGTTTTCTCGAGAATAATGGCAAGACAAGCCTCATTCTCCCCCTCTGTCCAAACTTCCCACGCCATGTTTACTCTGAGAGAAGTGATCATAGAGAGAGGGACAGAAGGTCCAGGTGAAGGACAGAAGGTCCAGAGAGAAGGACAGAAGGTCCTGAGAGCGTAAGAAGGACAGAAGGTCCAGAGAAGGACAGAAGGTCCAGAGAGAAGGACAGAGGGGTAATGGAAACGCAGCTATAGATACTTAGTAAAAGTTGGTGAAATCTGCCCTCCTCAGAAGTTTACTTGTAGGGATTGTCTTTGACAAGGTTCATGTTACATATAAGAGTTAAATGAATCATCTGTGTGGTACAATTTAGTGTAAGATGATAGTATAAGGCTGTTAGCTGTTAGCAGCTAAGTTAGCGGCTAATGGTCATTAACTGTCGTTAGCTTGTCACTACCCGATCTGTATATGAAAAAGAAAAAAAAAAGTATAAAATTAAAATGAAAAAAAAGAAGTCCAGACAGATAATGCATGGTTGTGTATATTGAGTCATCAATAATATTTGTCCAAAAACGTTTCAGAAGGTTTTAATTAAGTTATCAAGTTCATTTTTTACAAAGTACGGATTACGTACTTATTTCTATGTCTGAATCCATCGTGTATATATCTATATTGCTGTCACGGCTCGAGAGGAAGTGACGCAGTTTTTACGCATGTGCAGCACAAATCAGGTAGCCGTAGGGATCGGGTAGTGACAGGCATAATAAAGGGTCACTTCCTGTAGAGGGTGGGGCATCATAAAGGGTCACTTCCTGTAGGGGGTGGGGCATTATATGTAGAGGGTGCTCTACTCTGACTGGGCCGTCCCACTTTGGGCCGACTAAGTCGTTGTATATTGGAGCTTGGACAGAGGATCTGATTTTAGACACGAGTCACAGCGAGCTCCTCTTACTGATAAACTGTCTGGGGTTCTGTTCACAGGTGACCTGCTGAACCTGCCAGAAACACACCAGGGCAAGAATGTGAGACAGGATCAATCAACCAATTAATCAATCAATATATCAATCAATCAGTCAATCAATATATAGCACTTTCCTACAATACATGTAACTCAAAGTTCAAAGTTCTTCATGTTGACTGTGAGCCTGTAAACTAGATCACCTGTGAGGGCTGAAGAAAGTAATCTGAGTCTGAGTCTGAAGACTCCACCCACTTGGATTGCCCTGAGCCTGTAAAGAGAGAGATAATTTCATGTTCACCCTAAATCAGATCCACCTGATGAGTGTTTGAACTCACCAGGACACTCGACCTTTAACCTTTGTGTCCACATGTAAACTGTGACTGATGGTTTATTCAGGGACACTGAAGATCTGAGGATGTCTTCATGTGTTACATAAGGGTCTCCATATTTGGTTATCATTAAAGCATGGTGTAAACTTCGACTTTACAAAAAACAGCATCAAAAAGTGTGAGCACGTCTAAGTGAGCATGCTCAGGAATCCACCAGAGAGGAGGAGATGGACCAGAGATCTGGAGATGATTAACAGAGGAGCACGTCTGACTGAACCTGCAGCTGCATACCTGAAATATCTGAACCAACATCAGAGAGCAGAAGAAAACATGAGCAGAGATAAGACCAGAGAGAAGGACAGAAGGTCCAGAGAGAGAGAGACAGAAGGTCCAGAGAGAGAGACAGAAGGTCCAGAGAGAGGGACAGAATGTCCAGAGAAAGAAGGACAGAAGGTCCAGAGAGAAGGATAGAAGGTCCAGGTTGAAGGACAGAAGGTCCAGAGAGAAGGACAAAAGGTACAGAGAGAGGGACAGAAGGTCCAGAGAGAGGGACAGAAGGTCCAGAGAGAAGGAGAGAAGGTCCAGAGAGAGGGACAGAAGCTACAGAAAGAAGGACAGAAGACCAAGAAAGAGGGACAGAAGGTCCAGAGAGAGGGAGAGAAGGTCCAGAGAGAGGGACAGAAGGTCCAGAGAGACGGATAGACGGTCCAGAGAGAGGGACAGAAGGTCCAGACAGAAGTACAGAATGTTCAGAGAGAGAGACAGAAGGTTCAGAGAGAAGGACAGAAGGTCCAGAGAGAAGGACAGAAGGTCCAGAGAGAGGGACAGAAGGTCCAGAGAGAAGGACAGAAGGTACAGAGAGAAGGACAGAAGGTCCAGAGAGAAGGACAGAAGGTCCAGAGAGAGAGACAGAAGGTCCAGAGAGAGAGACAGAAGGTCCAGAGAGAGAAGGACATAAGGTCCAGAAAGAAAAGGACAGAAGGCCGAGAGAGAGGGACAGAAGGTCCAGAGGGAGAGACAGAAGGTCCAGAGAGAAGGGCAGAAGGTTCAGAGAGAGAAGGACAGAAGGTTCAGAGAGAAGGACAGAAGGTCCAGAGAGAGAAAGACAGAAGGTCCAGAGAGAGAAGGACAGAAGGTCCAGAGAGAGAAGGACAGAAGGTCCAGAGAAGGACAGAAGGTCCGAGGAGGGGGACAGAAGGTCCAGAGGGAAGGACAGAAGGTCCAGAGGGAAGGACAGAAGGTCCAAGGAGGGGGACAGAACGTCCAGAGAGAGAAGGACAGAAGGTCCAGAGAGAAGGACAGAAGGTCCAGGTAGAGAGACAGAAGGTCCATAGAGAAGGACAGAAGGTCCAGAGAGAGGGACAGAAGGTCCAGAGAGAGGGACCGAAGGTCCAAAGAGAAGGACCGAAGGTCCAGAGAGAGAGGCAGAAGGTCCAGAGAGAAGGACAGAAGACCAAGAGAGAGGGACAGATGGTCCAGAGAGAGGGACAGAAGGTCCAGAGAGAGAAGGACATAAGGTCCAGAGAGAGGGACAGAAGGTCCAGAGGGAGAGACAGGAGGTCCAGAGAGAAGGACAGAAGGTTCAGAGAGAGAAGGACAGAAGGTTCAGAGAGAAGGATAGAAGGTCCAGAGAGAGAAGGACAGAAGGTCCAGAGAGAGAAGGACAGAAGGTCCAGAGAAGGACAGAAGGTCCGAGGAGGGGGACAGAAGGTCCAGAGGGAAGGACAGAAGGTCCAGAGGGAAGGACAGAAGGTCCAAAGGAAGGACAGAAGGTCCAAGGAGGGGGACAGAACGTCCAGAGAGAGAAGGACAGAAGGTCCAGAGAGAAGGACAGAAGGTCCAGATAGAGAGACAGAAGGTCCAGAGAGAAGGACAGAAGGTCCAGAGAGAGGGACAGAAGGTCCAGAGAGAAGGACAGAAGGTCCAGAGAGAAGGACAGAAGGTCCAGAGAGAAGGACAGAAGGTCCAGAGAGAGAAGGACAGAAGGTCCAGAGAGAAGGACAGAAGGTCCAGAGAGAGGGACAGAAGGTCCAAGGAGGGGGACAGAAGGTCCAAGGAGGGGGACAGAAGGTCCAGAGAGAAGGACAGAAGGTCCAGAGGGAAGGACAGAAGGTCCAGAGAGAAGGACACAAGGTCCAACGAGGGGGACAGAAGGTCTAAGGAGGGGGACACAAGGTCCAGAGAGAAGGACAGAAGGTCCAGAGAGAAGGACAGAAGGTCCAGAGGGAGAGACAGAAGGTCCAGAGAGAGAGAGACAGAAGGTCCAGAGAGAGGACATAAGGTTAAGAGAGAAGGACAAAAGGTCCAGAGAGAAGGACAGTAGGTCCAGAGGGAGGCACAGAAGGTCCAGAGACAAGGACAGATGGTCCAAGGAGGGGTACAGAAGGTCCAGAGAGAAGGGCAGAAGGTTATGAGAGCGAAGGACAGAAGGTCCAGAGAGAAGGACATAAGGTCAAGAGAGAAGGACAGAAGGTCCAGAGAGAGGACAGATATATATATATATATATATATATATATATATATATATATATATATATATAAGGACAGAAGGTCCAGAGAGAGGACAGAAGGTCCAGAGAGAAGGACAGAAGGTTATGAGAGCGAAGGACAGAAGGTCCAGAGAGAAGGACAGAAGGTCCAGAGAGAAGGACTCAAGGTCCAAGGAGGGGGACAGGAGGTCTAAGGAGGGGGACAGAAGGTCCGAGGAAGGGGACAGAAAGTCCAGAGGGAAGGACAGAAGGTCCAGAGAGAAGGACAGAAGAGCCAGAGAGAAGGACAGAAGGTCCAGAGGGAGGGACAGAAGGTCCAGAGAGAAGGACAGATGGTCCAAGGAGGGGGACAGAAGGTCCAGAGAGAAGGACAGAAGATCCAGAGAGAAGGACAGAAGGTCTAGAGAGAAGGACAGAAGGTCCAAGGAGGGGGACAGAAGGTCCAGAGAGAAGGACAGAAGATCCAGAGAGAAGGACAGAAGGTCCAGAGAGAGAGAGACAGAAGGTCCAGAGAGAAGGACAGAAGGTCCAGAGACAGAAGGACAGAAGGTCCAGAGAGCAGGACAGAAGGTCCAGAGAGAGAAGGACAGAAGGTCCAGAGAGAAGGACAGAAGGTCCAAGGAGGGGGACAGAAGGTCCAGAGAGAAGGACAGAAGATCCAGAGAGAAGGACAGAAGGTCCAGAGAGAGAGACAGAAGGTCCAGAGAGAAGGACAGAAGGTCCAGAGACAGAAGGACAGAAGGTGCAGAGAGCAGGACAGAAGGTCCAGAGAGAGAAGGACAGAAGGTCCAGAGAGAAGGACAGAAGGTCCAGAGAGAAGGACAGAAGGTCCAGAGGGAGAGTCAGAAGGTCCAGAGAGAAGGACAGAAGGTCCAGAGAGAAGGACAGAAGGTCCAGAGAGAGGGACAGAAGGTCCAGAGAGAAGGACAGAAGGTCCAGAGAGAAGGACAGAAGGTCCAGAGAGAAGGACAGAAGGTCCAGAGAGCAGGACAGAAGGTCCAGAGAGAGAAGGACAGAAGGTCCAGAGAGAAGGACAGAAGGTCCAGGGTGAAGGACAGAAGGTCCAGAGAGTAGGACAGAAGGTCCAGAGAGAGGGACAGAAGGTCCAGAGAGAAGGACAGAAGGTCCAAGAAGGGGGACAGAAGGTCCAGAGAGAAGGACAGAAGGTCCAGAGAGAAGGACAGAAGGTCCAGAGAGAAGGACAGAAGGTCCAGAGAGAGAGACAGAAGGTCCAGAGAGAAGGACAGAAGGTCCAGAGACAGAAGGACAGAAGGTCCAGAGAGCAGGACAGAAGGTCCAGAGAGAGAAGGACAGAAGGTCCAGAGAGAGAAGGACAGAAGGTCCAGAGAGAAGGACAGAAGGTCCGAGGAAGGGGACAGAAAGTCCAGAGGGAAGGACAGAAGGTCCAGAGAGAAGGACAGAAGGTCCAGAGAGAAGGACAGAAGGTCCAGAGAGAGGGACACAAGGTCCAGAGAGAAGGACACAAGGTCCAACGAGGGGGACAGAAGGTCCAGAGAGAAGGACAGAAGATCCAGAGAGAAGGACAGAAGGTCCAGAGAGAAGGACAGAAGGTCCAAGGAGGGGGACAAATGTCCAGAGAGAAGGACAGAAGATCCAGAGAGAAGGACAGAAGGTCCAGAGAGAAGGACAGAAGGTCCAGAGAGAAAGACAGAAGGTCCAGAGAGAAGGACAGAAGGTCCAGAGAGAGAGGGACAGAAGGTCCAGAGAGAAAGACAGAAGGTCCAGAGACAAGGACAAAGGTGCAGAGAGAGGGACAGAATTTACATTTAAATAATCAAATTTATGATGTAGGCCGGAAAAAAATGAGCTCCCCCTCCTTGACTGACCAGCAGCTGACACTGATATATATATACAGTCATGGAAAAAATTATTAGACCACCCTTGTTTTCTTCAATTTCTTGTTAATTTTAATGCCTGGCTCAACTAAAGGTACATTTGTTTGGACAATTATAATGATAACAACAAAAATAGCTCATGAGAGTTTAATTTAAGAACTAAGAACTATTCATTTTCCATGGTGTTCTTGATAATAACCAAAATTACTTAAATTCTTACATCAATAGCTATGGCATTGTACCGCCAAAAACACTACTTTTAAGCATTCCATGTTTTCTTTTCTGTTTGCTTTAAACACATGATACACACAAGAGTTAATACTTGATTGCATAACCATTGTTTTTGATGACTGCAGCCATGCGTCTTGGCATGCTCTCCACCAGCTTCTGACATTGTTCTGCTGTCACAGCAGCCCATTCCTGTTGGACAAATTCAAACAAATTTTCTTTTGTTTTTGGGCTTGTGGTTCTCCATTTTGAGTTTGATGATTTTCCACAGGTTTTCAATTGGATTAAGATCTGGTGATTGAGCAGGCCAAGGCATGGTGCGAATGTTGTGGTTCTCCATCCAGGTTTAACTGACCTTGCCGTGGTGGCAAGGGGCATTGTCTTGTTGGAAAATCCAGTCATTCGAGGCAGGAAAGAGTTTTCCAGCTGATGGAAGAAGACTGTTTTCAAGGGTAGTCCTGTACATGACCTGGTTCATTCGGCCTTCACACAATTGCATTTGCCCTGTTCCACTCAGACTGAAACAACCCCAGATCATGACTGATCCACCCCCATGTTTTACTGTAGGGCAAGACAGTCTGGGTTGTAAGCTTCTCCAGGCTTCCTCCTAACCAGTAAGTTGGCTGGAGGGCATCAATTCAAAATTGATTCATCACTGAAGAGAACCTTAGCCCAATCATCAACAGTCCACTCCTTGTGGTCTCGAGCAAAGAGTAACTCGGCCTTCCTCTGCCTTTCATTGATGAAGGGCTTCTTGCGTGCTCTGTGTGCCTTCAAACCACCTTCAACAAGTGGGTTTCGAACTGTCCTTGCTGAACAAGTCACATTTCTCGACAGTGCCCACTCATTTTAAGGTCCCTGAGGTCTGACGACCATTCCTGACACAGGAACGGATGAGTGCACGGTCATCTCGTGGGGTAGAAAGACGTTTCCTGCCACGGCCAGGTAGCAATTTGGTAGTGCCATGTTCAGCTTGTTTTTTTTTGTTGTAATGAACGGCTGTCTTGGAGATCTTCAGTTTTTTTCGCTACCTGTCTCTCACTCATGCCAATTTCCAGCAGTGCCAAGATGGTTGCCTTTGTGGCTTCACATAATTCTTTTGTTTTAGGCATTATGTGAGAGCTGACAACTTCTGAGTTGTGCTACGGCTTGAATGTAAGCAGGAAACCACTCTAGGCCTTTGCATGTGCAGTGCTGCTTGTGACATGAAATGGCCTCTTATATACCCTGGGAATCAATTAAGCTTAAGAATGTCAAATAGGACATAAAGTATTATGTGACCAGCTGCATTTTTTGTTGTGTTCATTGTATTATACGTTTAGTGGTACCAGATATTAGAATGAACAAGAAATTGAAGAAAACAAGGGTGGTCTAATAATTTTTTCCATGACTGTATATATATATATATATATAGATATATAGATAGATAGATATATATGTATATGTATATATGTATATATGTATATATATACATATATATATATATATATATAGCTGAAGCTGCTCCACACAGCATCAGGCCTGCAGGTAACATGCTGCTGCTCAGGTGATGTAGATGAGACGAGCAGGAACATGTGAGTCTGATCCTGTCAGAGCGTTTGGACCCCCCCAATCCAGTCTGCTGGTCTCTGATTGGCTCTTGGCTCTGCTAGTCTCACCTGGTTCATAAAGGTGTCCTTGTTCCTCTGAGGCTCCTGAGCTGGAGGAAGATCTCGGTCCACATTCCCTGAATACCAACAATGTTTACACAAACACACACGCACAAGCACACGCACACAGACACAGACACAGTCACACATACCCCATGTTGAAAGTTCTAACAGGAAATTGCAGCATACATATACATACACACACACATATATATATATATATATATATATATATATATATATATATATGTGCGTGTGTGTGTATATTTATATATACATATATGAATACACACACATATATATGTATGTATGTGTGTATATATATGTATATGCTATTACTGGTTTTATTGTCTTTATCATTGTTTTTATTGCTTTGTTATTCTTGTACACTTTGAGATTTGCCCACAAATGTAAAGCAAGTTATAAATAAAATCGTATATACATATATATATAATATATATAAATATATATATATATATATATATATATATATATATATATATATATATATATATATATATATATATATATATATATATGTACATGTATGCTCCACTTTCACCAGACTCAGTCCAGTTTAAGGTGAGCAAACACTGGATTATGTGGGGCAGTACATTAACTCTTCTTCCATTCTGACAGAACGCACCACTAAAGCCCGATCCAGAGGGAATGAAGAGTTTGGTGCTGGGATCAGTGGACTGAATAGTGCTCGACTGTGAAGTCTACCAAATTCAAAAACACTTGCTGTTCAGGTGCAGGACTCGATTTTCACCACCACACAGGCTGTAGGTCACATTAATGAGATTAACCTCACTGGTACAGTGATGAAGATCCAGGTCCCACAAGCTGTGAACAGGCCACAAGATGACAAAACCACGAAACAGCGATGAAGAGGCACCTCAGCCAAAGCAACCAGGGCAGACCGGGTCCATGTGTGGTCAAGAGGTACAATGCCAAACCTGCTGTCATGCTCTGGACTGTTCATTCTGACCAGCCAGAGGAAAAAGACAAATGATAACAGTCATACGACCAAGTGCTGTAGGTGAGTACGACCTAGAGATGGGAGGAGTTGACCTATGAACTACCAAATGAGAGTGGGATCAAAGAAGTGACCACTGGACGGAGATAACCAAGAGAGTGGTAGGCTACAGTAAGAAAGGCTATCATGAAGTTTGTAGAGTTTGGATGGTTGTGGCTCAGGTGTCCTAAACAGGTGTGACGTCTTCATGAAGAAGCCCATGGTGCAGATGGAGAGGATGAGACTGGACAACTTCTTCCACCAGTCAGGAGATCTCAGGTCAGTCCAGTCCCCATGTCTCAGTCCTGGAGAAGGGGCCTTAAAAGCCTCCTGCAGAGAACAAGGCTGCTCCGGGGAGTCTTGTGTTGGTACAAAGTGAGTGTAACAACAAGCCCACACACAACCTGCAGCCCCTCTCCAAACATCCCCCTGCCCCGTCCCGTCTGATCACAGCTTTGGCGCTGTGCTTGACAGCTCTGAGCGCGCTCAGGAATGTGACGCCTCAGGGCGTGAGCCACAAACATGTCGATGCTCCAGAGGAGAGCAGTGACTGTGGAGCCAAACAGAGCGTTCAAGGCCTGAGCTCTCCAACACTTCACTGTGAGCTGTTTGTGTTTAACATGAAGATGTCACACTCTCAGTTAGTCGGACTTTAAGGACTCTGTTTTCATAGACCTGGCACAGCACACCTGCCCTGGTCTGCACCTGCACCATGCCAACGGGGAGTGTCCAGGAGATTTTGCATAGTTTGTGCAAAATCATGGTGATGATGATGTTAATCAGGATACAGTTTGCACTTAAGAGTCATTCGGCCTCTGGTGTGTCTCCGGCTCTGTGGGGTCGGGGCCTCCTCTGAGTCCATGTTTAGTGACTGGGCCTGGACTGTTGTGCCTAATTTTGGGGTTTGTTTATGTGTTTTGGAACTTTCGCAATTTCATTTTGCCATTTGTGTATGCCCTAAATGTTCTTTGATTTTAATTAACCTTCTTTGGTTGTTTTTTTTCCCTTCTGTGTTTAAACTCTTGTGCTTTGTTATCTTTTGTTCCTGCATGCTGCCAAAGCACTTTGTAAACCAATGTTTTTTAAAAGTGTTATACAAATAAAGTCTATCATTATTATTATTATTATTATTATTATTATTATTATTATCGATATTATTTTTATTATGTCTTTATGGACCTGCTTTGTGCTCTGGTGCACAGTCATGTTGGAAGAGGAAGGGGCCAGCCCCAAACTGTTCCCACAAAGTTGGAGCATGGAATTGTCCAAAATGTCTTGGTGTGCTGAAGCATTCAGAGTTCCTTTGACTGGAACTAAGGGGCCAAGACCAGCTCCTGAAAAACACCCCCACACCGTAATCCCCCCTCCACCAAACTTTACACTTGGCACAATGCAGTCCCACAAGTATGGTTCTCCTGGCAACCTCCAAACCCAGACTGGTCCATCAGATTGTCAGATGGAGAAGCGTGATTGGTCACTCCAGAGAGCTCCACTGCTCTAGAGTCCAGTGGTGGCGTGCTTTACACCACTGCATCCACGCTTTGCATGTCACTTGGTGATGTGAGGCTTGGATGCAGCTGCTCGGCCATGGAAACCCATCCATGAAGCTCTCTGCACTGTTCTTGAGCTAATCTGAAGGCCACGTGAAGTTTGGAGGTCTGTAGAGATTGACTCTGCAGAAAGTTGGCGACCTCTTCTCACTATGCGCCTCAGCATCCGCTGACCCCGCTCCGTCAGTTTACGTGGCCTACCACTTGGTGGCTGAGTTGCTGTTGTTCCCAAACACTTCCACGTTCTTATAATCCAGCTGACAGTTGACTGTGGAATATTTAGGAGTGAGGAAATGTCACCACTGGATTTGTTGCTCAGGTGGCATCCTATCACAGTTCCACACTGGAATTCACTGAGCTCCTGAGAGCGACCCATTCTTTCACTAATGTTTGTTAAAGCAGTCTGCATGCCTAGGTGATGATTTTATACACCTGTGGACATGGAAGAGACTGGAACACCTGATTCTGATTATTTGGACAGGTGAGCCAATACTTTTGGAAATATAGTGTGTGTATGAGTGTATTTATACACATGTATGTATCTTTGTATCTTTGGCTGTATGTGTGTCCATCAAATGAGAGCCTGTCTTCACCCTCCTCTTCTGTAAAGTGTCTTGAGATAACACATGTTATGAATTGGTGCCAAACAAATAAGGACAATGATGATAATAATGGTGATGATGATGATGATGATGATGTTCAGCGTTTACTTTAGGCCCTGATTACATGAAGGCTCATCTGAAAGTTTTTTTCTTTGCCTTTTGAAGAGCAGTCGGCTTTTACAAGGAGACACCAGAAGAACTGAAACCACTGTATTGAATTGTATTGAATTGAATTGAATTGAATTGATTTATTTATTTCAGTCACGTCAGCACACTTATACAGCATCACACATTGTCAATAGTTGATCAAATGTACATGTCCGAAAGGGAAGATGGGAGAAGCAGAGCTTATCTGGTCCCGTCCCCATTTTCTCAATATTTAGTCTCTTCTTTTCCACATATTATAATAATAATAATAATAATACATTTTATTTGAAAGCGCCTTTCAAAACACCCAAGGACACTGTACAGGATAAAACAACAACAACAATAAAATCAACAAACAATAGAACTATAAAATCAGCAAAATACAACAGTCAGTGAAGGATAAGTGGATGAGAGTGGGATATTTATGGTAAGGAATATGCAGTTATGAACAGGTGGGTTTTGAGTCTGGATTTAAAAATAGACAGGGAGGTCAGGTTTCTGAGGTCCGGTGGGAGAGAGTTCCAGAGCTGGGGAACAGAGCGACTGAAGGCCCTGCTCCCCATGGTGCTGAGGCGAGCAGAGGGCACAGTGAGGTGGGTGGAGGAGGAGGATCTGAGCGAGCGGGCTGGAGTGGCGATGTGGAGGAGGTCCGACAGATATGGAGGGGAGAGGCTGTGGATGGCCTTAAAGGTGTACAGGAGCAGTTAGACTCTATCCTATGCTTGACCGGGAGCCAGTGGAGCTGCTGCAGGATGGGGGTGATGTGATGGTGGGAGGGCGTTCTGGTGATGATACGGGCAGCTGAATTCTGGACCAGTTGAAGTTTATGGAGTGACTTTTGTGGGATGCCGAAAAGGAGTGAATTGCAGAAGTCTAGACGGGAGGTGACAAGGCTATGGACAAGGATGGAGGTGCTGTGAGGAGTGAGGGAGGGGCGGAGGCGGTTGATATTTCGGAGGTGGAAGTAAGCGGACCGGGTGATCTTATTGATGTGAGACTGAAAGGAGAGTGTGCTGTCGAGGATGACACCCAGACTCTTAACCTGAGGGGAGGGGAAGACCGAGGAGCTGTCAATGTCAATTTGCTGTCAATTATCAAATTGTTATAAATTTTTATTCCATTTACAGAAGTATGACATAATTCTTGACTGTCCTTTAGTGTCCGTATTTGACATATTATGACCAATCCTTTGTTCCACGTAAGGCATAATTCATGACTCTTTTTTTTTTTTTTTTTTTTTTTTTGCTGTTAGTCCTGGTTTGTGATGTTAGGGTGGTGTGTCCGCGTTGCTTTTCTTTTTTCCAGGTTTCACTCATGTGTTAAACGCGTGACTCGTCGTCACTCTCCTCTTCACCCAGGCGTGCTCCTGCACTGTCGTCCCGGGCTCTGCTGTAGTTTTCAGCCATGCGGCCGTTTCCGCCTCCCAGTCAGATTTTGTTGAAGGGTGCACGAGCCATCTTTCTGTGACATCCGGCTCTCTTGGATGGAATGTTCCATCGGGGCATTTTGGTTCTCCCGGGCCAGCTTGACGGGTTGAGAAAACCTTATCGATTGCGTTGAGAGCCCAGCTTAGTGGATCCATTTTGAGACTGTCTGTCTCTCTGCAGTTAGTTGGATATGTTATACGGCCTCACTTCACTTCCATCATCAGTTCATTCACTATCATTGTTTTGGTACATTTCGTCTTTCCTGCTGTCTTACAGACCAAACAACCCACAAGTTTTGTTTCACCATCCTTCAGGTATTTACATGTTTTAGATTATACACCCTTTAGTATTGTCATAAATCATTTAATCATATATCATATTCATATCCGTCAAAGATCATTCTCAGTATTCTCTTCTGAAATTCTTTCATGGTCCCGCTGCACCTGGTTTCTTCTTGTAAGCTGTTCCATTGATTGACTCCATTAACTGTGATAGTCATGGCTTTCAATGTGGTTCTTACTTTTTTCTTTTTGAAAATCATGACACCTCTTAAGTTATGTTTTGTCTGTCTTTTTATGAACCTTGTTTGTAGGTTCCTCGGTAGCTGACCGTGTGCAGCCTTGTACAATACCTGCACAGTCCTGTATTTTATTAGGTCATATAGTTTCAGGATCTTTGCTGTAATAAACAGCTGATTTGTGTGTGCTCCATAGTTTGCGTGGTGAATAATTCTCACTGCTTTTTTCTGGAGTGTTAATATACCTTTAATATTCGTTTTGTAGGTATTTCCCCATATCTCGCTGCAGTATTGTATGTGCGGTGCCACCAGGGCCCAGTAAACTGTGAGAAGTGATTTCTGATTCAGCAGTTTTTGTGCTTTCCACAGTATTGATACACTCCTGGCTATTTTTTTTTTGTATATAAGATATATGAGGTTCCCAGTTTAGCTTATCATCGATGATTACTCCTAGAAATTTGAATTCAGTAACCCTTTGTATCTTGGTTCCGTTTATATCTACTTTAGCATCACAGTCACTGTTTTTGTTGCCGAATAACATAAATTTTGTCTTGTCTAGGTTCAGAGATAATCTGTTTATATTGAACCATGTTTGTAGCTTAATGTGCATGTCAGTCCAGAAGAAGGAGATGTATGTTTGGAGAGAAACAGCGCTGCTCCAACACACATACAAAGAAGAAAAAAAATGTCCATCCATTTTTTGTCTGGACAGGAAACAGGGTCACTGAAAATCCTGGGCTGGGTAACCATACTCCGGGTCCTCAAGGAGGTTCATGAGCCACCAACCTGGGCTGCAGTGGAAAAGTCCTTTTTGTTCAGGAAGGTTCCTAACAGAGTGAAATGATCTGAAGTAGTTCATGATCAGAGCTGTTGGAATAGTCTTAATGGTCAAGAAAGGAGGCTCAATGCTTTCTTTAGCATCTCCTTTAGCCTGGGATACACCAGAGCATCCTTTAGGAAAGTAGGGATGGGCATTTTATCCGATTCACAATCAGTGCATCGATGCGAGGGTCTGTGGTAAATTGCATCGGTTGGAGTGGTGTGCATCGGATTAGAAACTGGGCTGAAACCAGAATGCATCGCATCGTAAAAGCTTTGCATCGGTAAAATCTGATTTCATGTTATTATATATATATTTTTTAAAATTTAAAATTATTATTTTCAGTGTGCTGAAAGTGCTGTTTTTTTCAAAGTGCTGTTTATATGTTTAGTCTAAACTGTTAATGACAGCTTTGAAGGCTGAGCTCCACTACTGTTAGGCCTATGTCCCTGTTTGTGAAATAGGCCTACTTTTTTATGTTGACAAACACACCTCCTGACTGCTTAAGTAGCCTACTGTAAGTGGTCTGAAGTGGTCTTGAAGGAACAATAAAGTTGAGTTGAATTTGCACAGATTTGCATCGTTATTGCATCCTGATTGCATTGTGGTAGGAAGATAAATCGTTTCATCCTGAATTGGTAGATGCTTCATGTGAATGGTTAGTGTATCGTACCGTAGCCTACATATCGAGATGCATATCGTATCGTCTTGGGGATGGAGATTTCCATCCCTATAGGAAAGGAGAGGAGATTATTCTGTCCTACAATTCTCTGCAGCAACAGCTCTTATAAACAGCTCTTTCCTCGTTTCCGAGTTCAACCAAATAATGACGAACAAAGCAGTTTACTTTGCTTTATTTTATTTTATTTGCACCATAAATTAGAAACAATTACACTGGCATAGAAAAAAAAAAAAGCAAGATAGTGCTGGAGAGGTGAAAAACCCCCGAAGTGGGCTTATCCAATATACCTCCCCAAATAGAGTTAGTAATAAACATATAAGAAAAAAAAAGAAGTAAAGTTTAATAAAATGAAATAAACTCAAAATAACTCAACAACAAACAAACTACAAGCAAATGAATTAATTATGAATGAGAACAAAAAGCAGCTTTGGGATATTGATGTATTATATGACTTTAGTCTGAACCTTAAATTGGTCAGAAATGTTTTGTTAAATGATAATATGAATTCCAAATTAATGAACCTCTGTAAGTAAAAGAAAACTGACATTGTGAAGTATGACTAAAGGGAGTATGAAGTTTAATGGCATGTCTTGTATTGTGCGAATGAATCTGAGAGTTGATTTTAAAAAAATACATAAAAAACTCCAGGAGCAAATGTGGCAGATGAATATATTTATATATAAACATACAGGATATCCAGTTACCACTGCTGGTGGTAACTCAGGTGTAATTGTACCCACCTTTCTAAAGTTTACCAAAACCTGCCTCAACTGTCCAGTAGTCTGATTCTCTGAAAAGAGCAGGATAGGAGACATTTGGGCCCTAATTTCCAGGCCCAGCGCAGGGTGTTAATTTTGTGCAGTGTACCACCGTGAGCAGCTAATTTGGCAATTTGGTAGACTGGCTACTCTGAGATGGGTGTGGTGGCACATCAGGAGGAGGTGTCGACAGATTCAGGTCGGCATAGAGACAATTTCGTGTCAAAAAGCTGCACAGAAGATGAAGGCGTGCTGAAAGCTCGCCAGCTCCAACCTGGTCTATTCTTGGTGCAGGCGAAGCGCAGCTGGTGCAGCGGTAATTTGGTGACAGGTGTATATGTCACCAAACCCTCAGAGGCAGGTCTCCAGAGTGTCAGGCACATTTTAATGCAAAAAACAATCACATCAATCACTATTTAATGTAACCGTCTGAACCAGCATATACGTTTGTATCTATATTAACTGTCCTGTCACATCTGATGTCGGATTAAAGCCGTTTGTCATAATGGAAACTTAACCTGACGGCAGCTGGAAGTTTGATGCACAGCCTTAACATCTGATACAGAGCATATATCTGACTTCTGTCATCTCATGAAATTCAAAAGAACAGAAAAGAAGAAAAAAGAGAGGCTCGTTGAATAAATGTTAACCACTCTTAAGGTGTCTTAAGGATTTACCTGTGCAGGTCAAGTGTGTGGAAAGACTTCAACACTCCTCCTGAAGAACAAATATGACAGAAAGCAACCACAGACTCACAGAAGCTGTTCCTCTTTACACTGGGCAGGTCCTATCATGAAGATCTCACCCCCCCACTGCCCTTTGGGGTTAAAACCAGGTCATTGGACCACACCTCAAACCTGGAAAGTCCCTCTGCAACGAGCTGCAGGAATGTCACCAAGAACTGCCGGGCTGGAGGAAACTCATGTTGGTCTGATGATTCAGGATTATCACAGAGACGTTCGTACATATATAAATGTGTAAACATGGTGTGTAAACATGGACATGTGTAAACATCTTAATGTGTAAACATGGAAGATTTTAGAAAAAAAAATCAAGCTGTATTCAGATCAGTCCAATGTTTCACTGGATGTTTAGGGCCAACTTTATTCCTCTCTTAGACACAATGATAAAATATCTAACAATGTACTACCCAGTTTATCAATCAATCAATCAAACTTTATTTATAAAGCGCTTTTCATACAATGAATGCAGCTCAAAGTGCTTCACATAAAGAAAATTAAAAACATTCCCTTAAACCCACCTTCCCACCCCTGTTTTACATAAATTACCCACACGCATGGACAAAAGTCTTCACTCATGAACGCAATCACTAACAGACACACACACGCACACTCACCCGCACACACTCATACACATACACACACATAGACCAAAACAGTGCAAGAAGCTAAGAACAAGAACAGAGGCTGAGTACAGACGAACCAGGTGAGAGAGCGTCATCGGAGGAGCCGTCTGCACCAGGAGCTGAGAGTCGACCACAGCCACAGGACACCGACGCAGAACCCAGAGAAGAGATGATGGACCTCAAAACTCCTCCAGGAACCTACGAGACAGAGCCCTGCAGCCATAGCCGACCACGACTCCTGGTGCAGAGGGCTGCCACAGAGGAAACACTGGAGCTCCTAATGATAAAAGAATAAAATGAGTAAAAACTAAGATATCAATAAAAACTAAGAACCAGAATATAAAATAGTACAACTAAAACATTAAGAGAGGAAATGAGTAAAATCCATGAATAAAAACAAAGTGGGAACCTAATAAAAATAAATGTAAGAAATAAAATCTTAAATAAAAGCTAAGCTAAAAAAAAAATTATACCCTTTATTATACCCTTTACAGAAGATCCCTTACTATTGTCGAAAAGTGATAAAGCTTCTTAACAGATGGCTGCGTGACTTTATTTAGAGCAACAGAAAACCCACACTTAAAGATGCTATGAGGAGTTTCTAAGTAATTACAAAACAGTCTCCCTTTTAGATATATGTCTGATGGAAATACACACTTTAAGATGAATTTTACAGCATCTAAATAGGTTATCTATAAATGCTATTCCTTAGCCTTCCAGTCAGGTCAGACAGGGCTGGACTGGCCTGGATACTCAACTTCAGGAACAAGACAATTAAAACTAGAGCAAATTTATATTATTCAGACACGTCTTAGAGCACCAGGCTGTAAGTAGCCATATATAGCCGGCTACAAAACTACGATACTAAGTTTTCCAAAAATTGCTTGTTGTCACACATCAAAAACTACCGCTACGTAACTAGAAAGAGATACATTACCTCGTGGCTTTGCATCCTGTAAGTTGTTGAAAAAAGAAGTTGTAAGGCAATGCAGAGTTCTGAGGAAGGTCCGAGCTGCATTCATTAGCATCACAACACACACACGCTTTGGCTTGGGTCACATCTTTAAGACAGTCGCCGCGCGTGCTCATTGGTAGCAGAGTCTTTATGCCGCCGGAAATAGATTCTCCTCATAGCACCTTTAGTATTAAAACTAACTCACATCTCAATTGAAGTTTATATCAGAATGGGCCAAGGAGAGTCCTACTCCTACCTGGCTCAATCTTGAACCATCACAGATCACTTGCTTCCTTCCTTTTGTCCTCTAGATTCATCATCGGCTCAGAATTTATGCAACAACAATCCCATAATTCTCAATACCTTAAAGGCTGGAGGGAAGGTCCCACCTGACTTCCCCTCTGATGTCAAGCTAACCCGTACATTAAACCAGGCATGATTGAGTGGATATAGTGCTTGGATTTCTCTAGGATTAAAGAAAATGTGTGACTTATTTGAGCGAGCATCCCTTTTTTTACCATTTGAACAAATAGAAACAAAATATATTCTGCCAAGATGTCATTTCTTTAGATACCTTCAACTCAGGGATGTCATAATCAGAAAAACAACTTTACATAAAAATGCTGTCAGGATCTTTCCCCTTACAGTCCTAAGACTGCTCGGAAACCAGTTCGTACCACACCTGACATAATTCAGAATAAAGATGACGAGAAAGCAGCTGGATGCAATCAAGGAGAATTTTACTTGTACAAGGAGTTACAACATACATGTTACAACATGAAATGTTGAACTGAAGCAATCCAATGTCTTCTCTCATTTATAAGAAAGTGTGTGTGTAACATGTGGGGGTGTGAGATGAAGTGACCTCCACATCAGCTCCACTCCTCATGCCGGTTTGAGTTGGTCCTGAAGGCGCAGAGATAACAAGGATAAGCAATGGACATGTGTGTGTGTGTGTGTCCATGTGTGAGAAAACATGTAGTCAGCTAAGCAGTGATTATACAGAGAATAAGGATACAGAGAGAAAAAGATGTTTCAAATACATAAAAACTGTATAAATATATACATTTCCTGACCTGCTACATTATCACCAACAGAACAGTTACTGCTCCAGTGACCTGCTAAGAAGTCTGTTTCTTGATTTTATTATATCCTAAGTCAATGTGATGTTTTCAATACTCCAACTGTTACAAAGACATGTGAAAATGAACTTGGTGTTAATATTGATAAGAATAATGGAGTGTGATGGAATCATATAGAGAAAATATCAGTATGCAATCATGCTAGATTATTATATAAAATTCTGCACCGTCTGTAAATCTCTCCTAATAAAAGACAGAAAATGGAGTCCCAAACTTCCTCCTCATGCCTAAACTTAAGATCTCAGTGGACCTGCACACTGTGTCTGTTTGTGTCCTAAATTAAAGCAAACTGGACGTTTCATGAAACATGGAATAAATTCTTGGTACATCTTTGTGTTTGATCCTGTTTCCTTTCTCCCTTTCCATCTTCAGATGTTATTTACTTGTACACAAAGACTGTCTGATATTCTTACATATGCTGTGATGAAGATCATCTTTCTGTCATGGATAATTGAAAAACACCTTCTAAAGCGAACTGGCATCAGATTATCATGGAGTGTTTCCTCTTGAACACCTGACTTTACAAAGGGATGATTTATACCTCCATACCTCCGTTTCTCAAACACCACTGTGGCTCTGACTCTTAAGGACACTGTTTGACTAACCATGGAAGACTACATCGTAGGACAAGAGAAGGAAAAACTATGAACTGGACCAGTATTTAGATTCATTTGTATACTCTGTCCATGATGACTGTGCAGACCACTGTTTGTCTGAGCTGTTAGTCGTTGTTGTCGTTGTGAGAAAAAAGAATAGAAAAATTAATATTTATATATTAAAAAAATAAAATCTAACTATTAAAATTATTATAAATGCACTATAAAATACAAAAAACTAAAGACAAATAAATAAAAAAGTCATAGAGGGAAAAATAAAATAGATAAATGAATATATATGTTGAATATAACGTAAAATCAAAACAAGGTGAAACTTCCAAAAAGAAATATTGAGAAGAACGCTGAAATAAATACGAATAAATTCAAGTTTAATAAGTTATCAAAATTAAAGCATGGAAATGTGTAAACAAGGAAAAGAACAAGGATGGAAACATGTAAACATGTTAATGTGTAAACATCACACTAAAAATGTTGAGTTATTTTGACAACCCAATTTATGTGTTGCTAGTGTTGAGTTAAATTTTTGGGTTATTTTTATAAAGAGTAACCCATTTTCTGGGTTATAGGGCTATTATTTTAACCCAACTATGTCACAGTCTCAGGCCCCATCCACACAAAGAAAAAATGCTTAACAGTTTCCAAAACGATCGTCATAAAGACAAAGGGGTCTCAGAAAATGTGTGCGTCTACATGAATGCACTTGATATGCATGAAAACGCTGTAAAAACACATGCCAGACCTCTAGGGGCGTTGTATCGATGTGACGGAAATAAGCGGAAACAGATGAAAAAACAGTGGGCATGTGCACTTGCGTCAAAAGTTGTAAACAGAGATTGTGATAAAGTGATCATAAAGTGCTGTAATGTGTCCTCAATAATTGTTTGTTCAACTCGATGGTGATTGAGAAGAAGGAGATTTTGCTGCAACAGGGATAGTAGGGTCACTAGCTTCATCATTGTTTCTGCTGGGAACTGTGGTCGTCACTTCCTGGTGAGCGTATTAGTCACTTCCTGTTTCACAGTGTAGCGCTGTTTGTAGTGTGTTGTCTCTGTTCAGCTAATGCTAATTTTAACTGACTAATATCTGTCATTTGAGCTTATAGTTGTTTTGATTGATCACGATCTACGTTCGATCGAACGTACTAAGGCCTACTACAACCACTCTAGCTTCTCTCAAGCGGTCATTTAGTTCTACTTTCTTCTGCTTTGCATAGCTTAACTTACCTTCTTAGCATGGCTTCTCCCTCCGCTCCTGCTCTGTCCTGTCCTATGTGCCAGATGTTTAGCTACTCCTCGTCCTCCTTTACTGATAGCGGTATTTGTCTGAAGTGTAGTTTATTCTTAGATTTGGAGGCGAGGGTGTCTGATCTGGAGAAGCGGCTCTGCACCGGATCTAAAGCCTCTTACGTAGCCGTAGCGAGCAAGCAGGACGGAGTTAGCGGTGCAGGCCACGCTAGCGTTAGCTTAGCCTCCCCCCCGGCTAGTAATGGCTGGGTCACTGTCCGTGGCAAGCATAGCTGTAAGTCGAAGACCCACTCGGTACCCCACCATCCAGTTCACGTTTCACAAGATCCACTTTGGACTCAATTGCCCCACTGAGACAAAAACGTATTAAACGTCAGAGGACAGCCCCTTGGTTTAACTCAGAGACTCGTACACTTAAACAAACAACCTGTAAATTAGAGAGAATGGGGCGCTCTGATAAAAGGGAAGAGTCACGTATACTTTGGCGAGAGAGTCGTAATAACTACATGAGAGCCTTAAAACATGCTTGAGCTGCCTACTACTCCTCACTTATTGAAGAAAATAGAAACAACCCCAGATATCTTTTCAGCACTGTAGCCAGGCTGACACAGAGTCAGAGCTCTATTGAACCTGTGATTCCTCTAGCCCAGTGGTTCCCATACTTTTCACAGTATGTACCCCTTCAGACACTTGACCTCCAGCCATGTACCCCCTACTCTCATGCGCTTATAGCAGCTAGAAAAACAAATGTGTCTGTATGCCTGTTGCCACCCCCACCTTCCACATTTCACATGCATAACATACTTTAAAATCTCTTAAAGTTAATTTTTCTCACTAATTAGATTTATTTACCACCAGTTCGCTTTTGAAAAATAAATGTACATTTCTCGAACATATTCATTTACGGACTTGAAGCTGTTACAAACTCACCATAGCTCTAATGTGAAGGCTGTGTGACTGAACTTATGTTACAATAAGAATCTTAGATAATTCAGGACAGGTTTTCTTCTCCAAGATGCCTCACCAATCCATCCTCCAGCCTCTCTGCCAACACTTCAGGCCGTTATGAAATCTCACAATGCAAATATTTGCCAGTTTGAACTTGAACTACTAAACCAACTGTTTGAAACCTGACAGTTATTCGTGTACCCCCTACGTCACTTCGCGTACCCCTGGGGGTACCCGTACCCCAGTTTGGGAACCACTGCTCTGGCCCTAAGCTGTGAGGACTTTATGAGCTTTTTCAATGATAAAATTCTGAAGATTAGAGATAAAATTACCAACTCTTTCTCTCCAGCTGAACCTGCCGTACCTTTAAATGTATTAGTAGTTAGACCTGAGTTAGACAGTTTCTCTACGATTAGCCTTCAGGAGCTAAATTCTCTCGTCTACTCCTCTAAATCATCAACCTGCCTTTTAGACCCGATCCCAACTAAACTGTTCAAGGAGGTCTTCCCTCTAGTCTGTCCATTGTTGCTGGAGACAGTAAATATATCTCTATCAACAGGCTACGTACCACAGTCTTTTAAAACAGCAGTAATCAAACCCCTCCTTAAAAAACCTAAGCTCGATTCAGGAACATTAGCTAACTACAGGCCTATTTCTAACCTTCCATTTGCCTCAAAGATCTTGGAGAAAGTGGTAGCTGATCAGCTAGGTGACTTCCTTCAAGACTATAGCCTGCTTGAGGACTTTCAGTCAGGATTTAGAGCTCATCACAGCACAGAGACTGCTCTAGTTAAAGTAACCAATGATCTACTTTCAGCTTCAGACGAAGGACTTCTCTCTGTACTTGTTTTGTTAGATCTTAGTGCTGCTTTTGACACCATTGATCATGATGTTCTTATACAGAGATTAGAGATGTTACTTGGGATTACAGGGACTGCCTTAAATTGGTTTAAGTCCCACTTATCTAATAGATATCAGTTTGTACACGTGAACAACAAGTCCTCTGTGTACACTAAAGTAAGTTACGGGGTTCCTCAAGGTTCGGTGCTAGGTCCAATTCTCTTCTCTATATATATGCTTCCCCTTGGTGATATCATGAGGAAATACTCTGTTAATTTTCACTGCTACGCTGATGATACACAGCTTTATGTATCACTGAAGCCAGGTGAGACAAACCACTTAGATAAACTAAATGCCTGTTTAAAGGACATCAGAACCTGGATGGCCAGAAATTTTCTTCTTCTTAACTCAGATAAGACAGAGGTCATTGTGATGGGCCCTCGACACCTAAGAGAATCCTTCTCTAGTGATTTAACTGCCATCGATGGCATTAGCCTGGCACCAAGCACAACTGTTAGAAATCTAGGAGTGCTATTTGATCAGGATTTATCCTCTAACTCTCACATAAAGCAAATTTCAAAAACAGCCTTTTTTCATCTTCGTACCATCGCTAAAATCAGGCCTATCCTGTCCCAGAGCGATGCTGAAAAGCTAGTCAATGCTTTTGTTACCTCTAGACTGGACTATTGTAATTCTCTGCTTTCAGGCTGTCCCAGAAAGTCACTTAAGACGCTTCAGCTGGGGGGGGGAGTCTGGCACAATGGCACTATCACTCTCTCTCTCTCTCTCTCTCTGTCTCTCTCTCTCTCTCTCTCTCTCTCTGCATCTGCTTTTGCCCCTTTTGTTTGCTCCTGTACTCGTCTCTGGCTCTTGTCTTGGAGGTGGCCTGGGATCCTTGGTGGAGACTTCCTGCTGCTGTGGAGTCACGAAGCCCCAAAACTACAGTTATAAACATGACACACATAGTTGGCCATTTTATTAGGAACACTCCATTCCCATTATCATCATAGCTGTTCATGTAGATATTAGCATGATCTCCATATCCATGATCGTTACACCTACAGTATCTATTTTTTATTACCACATAGTCATGAAGTCCCTCTTGAAAATGGGATGTCACATCTCAAGAGGCCTTTAACAAATTTATACTTAACGGAGACAAATATGGTTGGGATGCACTTGTGGTCTGGGCACCCATGAGTTCGTCACTACCATAAATTCTTATTTTTAGTGAGAATATCATTGATTATGCTTCTATAAAATGATCACCACAACCATTCAGACATGAGGACCCTCCTGAAAATGAGATGTAGCATCTCAAGAGGCTAACCTCTAATAAATCAGACGACAGGTTGATGGTTCATGGATCTGTCCCTAACTTTAGTTTTTACTTTAGTCCACTTGTCTCCTCTTACCTCCCTTTTTTTGCCCTCACACCAACACAGCATGATGTGGATTTGCTGCTCATCATGAGACTGGGATCCACATTCAAGATTTCCTGCTGCTTAACAGAAGGTTTTTTCTTGCCGCCATGATGGAGGGATTCATGATTGGCTATATGAATTCATGTTGGTGTTGGATGTATATATTTGTATATATATGTATATGTGTATCTTTATATGTATATATGTATCTATGCATATATGTGTATCCATAAAATGAAGAGCTTTATGCTCTATTGTAAAGTGTCTTGAGATAACACTTGTTATGAATTGGCGCTATACAAATAAAGATTGATTGAGATTGATAGCTTCATCAGCACATATGCTACACCGTACGCCGCCATTGTTGTTGTCATTGCCGCGTGTGGTGCATGCGTGTCAATGAAGATATGAAACTATGACATGAAAAGTTACGGAGAGCCAGTAATCACGGAGCTGCGTATACGGCATTTCAAAATCTTTCCTCTCTAGAACCTGGTTTCAAAAATGATCGTTTACAGACCCCCAAAACGTCGTCTTTGTATGGATGATACGCAGATTTGGTAAAAACATATGCATTTAGACCTCGGTTTGTCTTCATGTGGATGGGGCCTCAGTCTCAGCCTGCCACATTCTGCCTAATCAGCTCAACTCCTGTCACCTGCACTCCTGCTCACACCTGTACCTCATCTGCTGCAATCACACCACCTACTTAAACCCCAGCTCCACACTCACTCGGCATCAGACTGTCTTTGCTCTCATGCCAAGAACTCCAGACCTGCTATCCAGACTGATCCCCAGTTGCTGACCTTGCCTTCTGTTCCTGACGCCGAGTATCTGTTCGTGAATCCTGATCGGTGGTGGCCATCTGTTCTCCGGTATCTGACCTTTCTGCCTGTTTGTGACACCGAGTACCCGTCTGTGAGCCCGAATCAGTGGTGGCAGCCTGATCTCTGCCAATCAGAACTGCTTCCTGCTCTAAGTGAGTCCTAACCTGCCTCACCTTAAACACTCTGAGTTGCTGTTTGAACATGTAGGTCCTGTGTGGCTGAGTAGACTTTGTCACTGCCTCGTGCTCCAAGGATTGCAGGTTCGATCCCCGTTCTTTACTACTGTTCCTGTGTATGTTCAATAAAGCTGGTTATTGTGAACTGCAAAGTCTGTGCTGCTTCTGGATCCTAACTGCCTCTGTGTCAAAGTACTGGGAGCACTGAATTGCACAACCCAATTGTTGGTTTAGGAACAACTCAACATTGTAGTTAGCATAACCCAAATTTTGTGTTAGATCAGCGATTCCCAAACTGGGGTACGGGTACCCCCAGGGGTACACAAAGTTGCATAGGGGATACGCGAATACCTTTCAGATTTCAACCAATTGTTTCAGTAGTTGGAGTTCAAACTGGTAAATGTTTGCATTGTGAGATTTGATAAAGGCCTTAAGTGTAAGCAGAAAGGCTGGAGGCCAGATTTATGAGGCCTCGCGGAGAAGGAAATCCGTTTCTAATTGTATGAGATTCTTAGATTAACATAAGTTCAGTAAGACAGCCTTCTCAATCCACTTGTAGTGAGTTTGTTCTATGCAGTTTCAAATTCATTAATGAATACGTTCCATAAATGTAAATTTCTATTTTCAAAAGTAAAGTGGTGTTGCCCACTGATATTGCTGGTAAATAAATCTATTTAGTGAGTACGGAAGAGCATAAGGGCCATTTTACATGGATTTTTTTTTTTTTATGGCAGGTTGAGATTAAAGTCAAAATTACAAAAATAAAGTAATAATTTTGAGATTAAAGTCCAAATGATAAGATTAAAGTTAAAATGTCGAGAAAAAGTTAAAAGTGGAGAACTAAGTCAACATACGATGTATTTCGACTGTATTCGCAACATGTCGTGACATCCCTAATTTTCTCGACATTTCGACTATCATCACTAAATTCAACTTTGACTTTTTCATAGTTTCAAATTCATTCTTGTTATTTCAACTTCAATCTTGACTTCGCCAAAATCATTTTTTCCTTCTAACATGGCCCTTATACTGTTCCGTAAGTGAGAAAGAATTCACTTTAAGAGATTTTAATTGTTGTTATCTTTGTATGTTAAAAGTGGGAGGTGGGGGTGGCGGCAGGCTTACAGACACATTTCTTTTTCTAGCTCTAAGTGTCTCAGAGTAGGGGGTACATGACTGGAGGTCAAGTGTCTTAAGGGGTACAGGCTGTGAAAAGTTTGGGAACCACTGTGTTAGATGATACAACCCAAAAATTTGGGTCTAAAAAAAGAACCCAACCTGTTGGGTTAAAATAACCCAAAAAAGGGGTTTGTCCTTTTCTGAACCAGCAGTTGGTTTAAAATTGGGTTATTTTTTAACCCAACTGTTTTTAGTGTGATGTAAACATGTTTTTAAACATATTTTAATGATTAAACATGTAGAGATGTAAACATAAATGTTTGTGCCCTCCTGGAAGCGGAGCTTCACTCTCTCCTGCAGCAGCTCAGGGTCCTGGGTGGGTTTGGTGTCTTTGCTGTGGCGTTGTGTCTCATTTGTCATTAGGGGGCATGGATATGGAGTCAGCCTCTGTGGACAGTGAGACGTCCCAAACAGAGATGAGGCTGATGCAGAGGGGACACTCAGGGCTGATTTAAAGCCTGTGCTGAGGCCCTGGCATCAGGCAGAGCCATGATCTACGCCATCATATCTATTTTTTTTAATAAATATATATATATATATATATGTGTATATATATATATATATATATATATATATATATATATATATATATATATATATATATATATATCGTAACTGTTGTTACTTAAATAACACATCGTACATCGTAACTGTTCTTACTTAAATAACATTAATGCAGTTCAGTTAAATCTCCAAAACCTGCTGGTTCCGCTCGGTCAGAGAGACAAAAGAATCCATGTACCTTAAAAAAATATAAAACTAAAGTTTTCATCATGGAGGAGCTCCGAGGTCAGGACTGCATATGCTCAGTAAAGCGGGCCGGACTCTACAGACCGAGCTCTGAGGTCAGGACTGCACATGCTCGGTAAAGCAGGCCGGACTCTGCAGACCGAGCTCCGAGGTCAGGACTGCACATGCTCGGTAAAGCAGGCCGGACTCTGCAGACCGAGCTCCGAGGTCAGGACTGCACATGCTCAGTAAAGCAGGCGAGTCTACAGACTAAGCTCTGAGGTCAGGACTGCACATGCTCGGTAAAGCAGGCCGGACTCTGCAGACTGAGCTCTGAGGTCAGGACTGCACATGCTCAGTAAAGCAGGCGAGTCTACAGACTTAGCTCTGAGGTCAGGACTGCACATGCTCGGTAAAGCAGGCCGGACTCTGCAGACTGGGCTCTGAGGTCAGGACTGCACATGCTCAGTTATGCAGGCCAGACTCTGCAGACTGAGCTCTGAGCTGGAGGATGCAGAGTGTCTTCACTTTCATCAATCAGAGAGTTAAAAACGTTTATAAGAGACGACCCTGCTCAGTGCCCTGCAGGCTGATCCGCCCTGATAGACCCCTCTGATAGACCCCTCCCCACATGAACAATGGGTCCGTGATCTGACCTCAGATCAGTCTGTCCTCACCTGCATTCATCACATTCATCAGATTCTTCAGAAACCTCATCCTCAGGCCCCAGCTGACACACCTGAGTCTGTGGAAATGGACACCATAGAGCTGCTCTGGACTCACCATGAAGGTGGTCTGTCCCTGGTCTGTTTCTGGTCTGTTTTGGTCTGGTCTGGTCTGGTCTGGTCTGGTCTGGTCTGGTCTGTCCCTGGTCTGTTCCTGGTCTGTTCTGGTCTGTTCTGGTCTGGTCTGGTCTGTCCCTGGTCTGTTCCTGGTCTAGACTGGTCTGGTCTGGTCTGGTCTGTCCCTGGTCTGTTTCTGGTCTGGTCTGGTCTGTCCCTGGTCTGTTCCTGGTCTGTCCCTGGACTGTTCCTGGTCTGTTCCTGGTCTGGTCTGGTCTGGTCTGTGCCTGCTCTGTCCCTGGTCTGGTCTGGTCTGGTCTGGTCTGGTCTGGTCTGGTCTGGTCTGGTCCGGTCTGGTCTGTCCCTGGTCTGGTCTGCCATGGTCTGGTCTGGTCTGATCTGGTCTAGTCTGGTGTGGTCTGTCCCTGGTCTGGTGTGGTGTGGTCTGGTCTGGTCTGTCCCTGGGCTGGTCTGGTCTGGTCAGGTCTTCACAGTCTCAGTACAGCACATGAGATTTAAGGTGTTACATGTTCAAACGGTCATGGATGTACGAACGCAGATCAGCAACAGAACAAAGGACATGAAACATAGACAAGCACCCCCCCCCCCCCCCCCCCCCGTACAACTGTGTGTGTGTTAGTGTGTGTGTTAGTCTGTGTTAGTGTGTGTAAGTGTGTTAGTGTGTTAGTGTGTGTGTGTTAGTGTGTGTGTTAGTGTGTGTTAATGTGTGTGTTTGTGTGTGTGTTAGTGTGTGTTAGTGTGTGTGTTAGTGTGTGTGTGTTAGTGTTTGCTAGTGTGTGTTAGTGTGTGTTAGTGTGTGTTAATGTGTGTGTTAGTGTGTGTTTGTGTGTGTGTCAGTGTGTGCCCCACTTCTCTGAGCCCAGCGATGAAATATTAAAGAGGAGGACACCCTGACCCACATACTGACTGAACACAAACGTAGACACACACACACAGATGTAGATCTATGCTGTAGATGCTGAAGGTCAGAGGTCACCTGTTCTGATGCTGTGACAGTGGTGGTCTGGACTTCAGTCCTTCAGTCTGCATTGTGGTCTGGTCTTCAGTCCTTCAGTCTGTGTTGTGGTCTGGTCTTCTGTCCTTCAGTCTGTGTTGTGGTCTGGTCTTCTGTTCTTCAGTCTGTGTTGCGGTCTGGTCTTCTGTCCTTCAGTCTGTGTTGTGGTCTGGTCTTCTGTCCTTCAGTCTGTGCAGTGGTCTGGTCTTCAGTCTGTTGTGGTGGTCTGGTCTTCTGTCTGTCAGTCTGTGTGGTGGTATGGTCTTCTGTCCTTCAGTCTGTGTTGTGGTCTGGTCTTCTGTCCTTCAGTCTGTGTGGTGGCCTGGTCTTCTGTTCTTCAGTCCGTGTTGTGGTCTGTTCTTCTGTCCTTCAGTCTGTGTGGTGGTCTGGTCTTCTGTCCTTCGGTCTGAGTGGTGGACTGGTCTTCTGTCCTTCGGTCTGTGTTGTGGTCTGGTTTTCTGTCCTTCAGTCTGTGTTGTGGTCTGGTCTTCTGTTCTTCAGTCTGTTGTGGTGGTCTGGTCTTCTGTCCTTCAGTCTGTGTGGTGGTATGGTCTTCTGTCCTTCAGTCTGTGTTGTGGTCTGGTCTTCAGTATTTCAGTCTGTGTTGTGGTCTGGTCTTCTGTCCTTCAGTCTGTGTTGTGGTCTGGTCTTCAGTCCTTCAGTCTGCATTGTGGTCTGGTCTTCTGTCCTTCAGTCTGAGCGGTGGACTGGTCTTATGTCCTTCGGTCTGACTTGTGGTCTGGTCTTCAGTCCTTCAGTCATTGTTGTGGTCTGGTCGTCTGTCCTTCAGTCTGTGTTGTGGTCTGGTCTTCAGTCCTTCAGTCTGAGTGGTGGTCTGGTCTTCTGTCCTTCAGTCTGTGTTGTGGTCTGGTCTTTTGTCCTTCAGTCTGTGTTGTGGTCTGGTCTTTTGTCCCTCAGTCTGTGTTGTGGCCTGGTCTTCTGTTCTTCAGTCTGTTGCGGTGGTCTGGTCTTCAGTCCTTCAGTCTGTGTTGCGGTATGATCTTCTGTCCTTCAGTCTGTGTTGTGGTCTGATCTTCAGTCCTTCAGTCTGTGTTGTGGTCTGGTGTTCAGTCCTTCAGTCTGTGTTGTGGTCTGATCATCTGTCCTTCGGTCTGTGTTGTGGTCTGGTCTTCTGTCCTTCAGTCTGTGTTGTGGTCTGGTCTTCTGTCCTTCAGTCTGTGTTGTGGTCTGGTCTTCTGTCCTTCAGTCTGTGTTGTGGTCTGGTCTTCTGTCCTTCAGTCTGAGTGGTGGTCTGGTCTTCAGTCCTTCAGTCTGTGTTGTGGTCTGGTCTTCTGTCCTTCAGTCTGTGTGGTGGTCTGGTCTTCTGTCCTTCAGTCTGTGTGGTGGTCTGGTCTTCTGTCCTTCAGTCTGAGTGGTGGTCTGGTCTTCAGTCCTTCAGTCTGTGTTGTGGTCTGGTCTTCAGTCCTTCAGTCTGTGTTGTGGTCTGGTCTTCAGTCCTTCAGTCTGTGTTGTGGTCTGGTCTTCAGTCCTTCAGTCTGTTGTGGTAGTCTGGTCTTCAGTCCTTCAGTCTGTGTTGTGGTCTGATCTTCAGTCCTTCAGTCTGTTGTGGTGGTCTGGTCTTCAGTCCTTCAGTCTGTGTTGTGGTCTGGTCTTCAGTCCTTCAGTCTGTGTTGTGGTCTGGTCTTATGTCCTTCAGTCTGTGTTGTGGTCTGATCTTCTGTCCTTTAGTCTGTGTTGTGGTCTGTTCTTCTGTCCTTCAGTCTGTGTTGTGGTCTGGTCTTCTGTCCTTCAGTCTGTGTTGTGGTCTGGTCTTCAGTCCTTCAGTCTGTGTTGTGGTCTGGTCTTCTGTCCTTCAGTCTGTGTTGTGGTCTGATCTTCAGTCCTTCAGTCTGTTGTGGTGGTCTGGTCTTCTGTCCTTCAGTCTGTGTTGTGGTCTGATCTTCTGTCCTTCAGTCTGTGTTGTGGTCTGGTCTTCTGTCCTTCAGTCTGTGTTGTGGTCTGATCTTCAGTCCTTCAGTCTGTGTTGTGGTCTGATCTTCTGTCCTTCGGTCTGTGTTGTGGTCTGATCTTCAGTCCTTCAGTCTGTGTTGTGGTCTGGTCTTCTGTCCTTCAGTCTGTGTTGTGGTCTGGTCTTCAGTCCTTCAGTCTGTGTTGTGGTCTGGTTTTTTGTCCTTCAGTCTGTGTTGTGGTCTGGTCTGCTGTCCCTCAGTCTGTGTTGTGGTCTGGTCTTCTGTCCTTCAGTCTGAGTGGTGGTCTGGTCGTCTGTTCTTCAGTCTGTGTTGTGGTCTGATCTTCTGTCCTTCAGTCTGTGTTGTGGTCTGGTGTTCAGTCCTTCAGTCTGTGTTGTGGTCTGGTCTTCTGTCCTTCAGTCTGTGTTGTGGTCTGATCTTCTGTCCTTCAGTCTGTGTTGTGGTCTGGACTTCTGTCCTTCAGTCTGTGTTGTGGTCTTATCTTCTGTCCTTCGGTCTGTGTTGTGGTCTGATCTTCAGTCCTTCAGTCTGTGTTGTGGTCTGGTCTTCTGTCCTTCGGTCTGTGTTGTGGTCTGGTCTTCTGTCCTTCAGTCTGTGTTGTGGTCTGGTCTTTAGTCCTTCAGTCTGTGTTGTGGTCTGATTTTCAGTCCTTCAGTCTGTGTTGTGGTCTGGTCTTCTGTCCTTCAGTCTGTGTTGTGGTCTGATCTTCAGTCCTTCAGTCTGTGTTGTGGTCTGATCTTCTGTCCTTCAGTCTGTGTTGTGGTCTGGTCTTCTGTCCTTCAGTCTGTGTTGTGGTCTGATCTTCAGTCCTTCAGTCTGTGTTGTGGTCTGGTCTTCTGTCCTTCAGTCTGTGTGGTGGTCTGGTCTTCAGTCCTTCAGTCTGTGTTGTGGTCTGGTCTTCTGTCCTTCAGTCTGTGTTGTGGTCTGGTCTTCCGTCCTTCAGTCTGTGTTGTGGCCTGATCTTCTGTCCTTCAGTCTGTGTTGTGGTCTGGTCTTTTGTCCTTCAGTCTGTGTTGTGGTCTGGTCTTCAGTCCTTCAGTCTGTGTTGTGGTCTGGTCTTCTGTCCTTCAGTCTGTGTTGTGGTCTGGTCTTCAGTCCTTCAGTCTGTGTTGTGGTCTGGTCTTCTGTCCCTCAGTCTGTGTTGTGGTCTGATCTTCTGTCCTTCGGTCTGTGTTGTGGTCTGGTCTTCTGTCCTTCAGTCTGTGTTGTGGTCTGGTCTTCTGTCCTTCAGTCTGTGTTGTGGTCTGGTCTTCTGTCCTTCAGTCTGTGTTGTGGTCTGGTCTTCTGTCCTTCAGTCTGTGTTGTGGTCTGGTCTTCAGTCCTTCAGTCTGTGTTGTGGTCTGGTCTTTTGTCCTTCAGTCTGTGTTGTGGTCTGGTCTTTTGTCCTTCAGTCTGTGTTGTGGTCTGGTCTTTTGTCCTTCAGTCTGTGTTTTGGTCTGGTCTTCAGTCCTTCAGTCTGTGTTGTGGCCTGGTCTTCAGTCCTTCAGTCTGTGTTGTGGTCTGATCTTCTGTCCTTCAGTCTGTGTTGTGGCCTGATCTTCAGTCCTTCAGTCTGTGTTGTGGTCTGGTCTTCAGTCCTTCAGTCTGTGTAGTGGTCTGGTCTTCAGTCCTTCAGTCTGTGTTGTGGTCTGGTCTTCAGTCCTTCAGTCTGTGTTGTGGTCTGGTCTTCAGTCCTTCAGTCTGTGTTGTGGTCTGATCTTCTGTCCTTCAGTCTGTGTTGTGGTCTGGTCTTCAGTCCTTCAGTCTGTGTTGTGGCCTGGTCTTCAGTCCTTCAGTCTGTGTTGTGGTCTGGTCTTCAGTCCTTCAGTCTGTGTAGTGGTCTGGTCTTCAGTCCTTCAGTCTGTGTTGTGGTCTGGTCTTCAGTCCTTCAGTCTGTGTTGTGGTCTGATCTTCTGTCCTTCAGTCTGTGTTGTGGTCTGGTCTTCAGTCCTTCAGTCTGTGTTGTGGTCTGGTCTTTTGTCCTTCAGTCTTAGTGGTGGTCTTTTTGATGGAGACTTAATTCTTATTAATTAGACACTTTTTTTCTTCGTTCATCTCTTTAATGTTTTTTTTTCCTGAAAATAATCATTGTCTATCACATTAATTTTGAAATATAAAAATTATTTTTAAAATATTTATTATTTATAATTTTTCTCACTTTGTTTAAATGTGTTTTCATATTTTACAGATTTAATCCAAACACTTAGATCATGTCCCCTCCCTCTCCTCATAAATCAGATTTTAATTATTTGACCATAACTTTTCTTGTTTTGCAGCAAATTGAATGAATTTTGGGCAGGAAGCTTATTTTTACATCCATTATGTAAATGTGATTTAAAATTTTTCTGAAGGTCAATAGGTCACTGTGGACACATTTACTGTACACTCGTACTGTTATGGCTGTTTTCAGCCACTATACTTTCAACTGCTCTAAAAACAGATCAAATCTTTTTTTTTTTTTTTTTACTTTGTCGCTTATATATCTTCATTCATGTCCTGCTCAAAACTACCAAGCATTGGAAAATGAATAAAACATTTAACCTCTTAATGACCATTTAAAGAATTATGGGATGGATTATGGGAAGGGTACAGCATCAAATGACCTATTTTCATTATAAAACATGGTCAGAGACAGAGGATTTTTTACGTGGCACTATACTCTTATATATGTCCAAGATTAGTAGCATCATTGATTTTTAATCATTTTTCATGTTTTTTGTTGCATCAGTTTTTTTCAAAAAGTTACACATGTACTGTTATGGCTGTTTTCAGCCACTATACATTTAACTGCTCTAAAAAAAGATCAGATCAATTTTTTTAATACTTTTTTTGCTTAAATCTTCTAATCCACTTCTATCCTGCTCAAAACTACCAGGCAGTGAAAAATAAATAAAAATTGTAACCCCTTAAGGGCCGTTTAAAGAAATAAGGTCTCTTATCGAGGGGTGAATTAACCCATTTTAAATATAAAAAATATAAAGAAGTTGTATGTGGTATCAGTCTTTTGTTTTAAATCTGATGCTACACAAGAACTAAAAAGACATCAGAGTCAATGATGTCACTAATCTTTGACATATCCAAGACCATGAAAGAAATCTCTGAGGACTTTTTATATAGAAAAAAGGTCATTTCATGTTTAATCCTCCCTTAATCAGTGTCGTTCTGTTAAACGACCCTGAAGGTGTTAAGATTTATTTATTTTTCAATGCTTGGTAGTTTTGAGCAGGGCAGAAGTGGATTAAGAGATTTCTGTGAAAAAAGTAGAAAAAATATTGATCTGATGTTTTTAGAGCAGTAAAAAGTTAGTGGCTGAAAACAGCCTTAACGGTACCAGAGTATAGTAAACGTGAACAGTCCACAAGGTTAAACGATCTGAGACTTTTTCTGAAAGTGTTTCATTGTTCTCTCCAAGTTTGAACTTTACTGTAAAATAAAAAAAAAACCTTTAACTTCCTGCTTAACTTTCTGCCAAATGTCATTAAATTCAGGAATATTTAATTTCTTTAAAAACACATGTCAGTGTTTGTTTCTGTCAGTGTTTTAGGATTCAGAAAAAAACTACAAACAAACCAAAAGAACAGGGATTAAAGGTTTAAGAAGCTAAAAGCTAATATTATCAGTATTATCATAATTACTTTAAATACTCGACCATGTACTGATTAGAGCATGGACATATAAAAACTGTTTTCTCTGTGTGACACAAGTCACTTTATTTCAGTTTTATTTACAAACATTTTCTCGTTGATTTTACACCAAAAAACGTTTATATTTCATGTCATCACATAATTTAAAACTTTTTAATCCCACGCAAAGAAAAAATCTGATTTTTGGCTTGTTTGTATTTTTCTTTGCTCCCTGAAGTTTGAAGAGAACCAAACAATAATTTGATTTGTTTTGTTTTGAACACATTAAATATCCCTGAGTTTATTGATGCCCTCTGCCAAACAGTTGAGCTGTAGTTAAAGAGTTAAAGAAATAAAAAGTTTTATTTATCAGGAACTTTTCCAAATGTCACACCTGATCACCTGATCCTTTCTCTAACTCTTCTGTCCTCATGTTTGAGACCTGAGGTCAGACCGAGGCCTCCTGAAACATGTCCATGCATCAGGACACTGTAGACCTGCTGGAGGCCCCGGGGCCCCTGCTGTCCTCGGGCCCCTGCTGGTCAGACCCCCCGCACCGCCCATGGCCGGAGGAGGTTAAAGCAGAAGAATAAAAGCAGATGAATGAAAGAGAGAGTGAGAATAACAAGTGTGTGTGTGTGTGGGGGGCGGAGGGGGGAGTAATTCAGAGAATGCAGCCCCCCCTCCCTCCTCATATCCCTCCTCGCTCCTCCCCTCCCTCCCTTGCTCCCTCGCCCCTCCTCCTTCCTCATATCCCTCCTCGCTCCCTCTCGGTAGCAGACATTACCGCGGAGCTCCTCGGCGGAGGATCGTGAAGGACCTACCCGTATTTGGAGCCCTGATCCCGGCCAGCAGCAGCGCTCTCCTCGGCCTGGTTTTCCTGGAACCCCCGCAGACCCGGAGCTCCTGGTTTATCCCCCTGCTCTGTCCTCTGCTGCCGTTAACGCGTCACCTCCTCAAGGATTGTGCTGCCGTGTGTGCGCGTGCGTGTGCGTGGCGATTCCTGCGGTTTATTTTGGTGCTGAGTGACTGCGTGTGCGTCTGCGTGTGCGTGGAGACATCGCGTCGCCCTGGTCCGTCAGAGGAGATCTGACACCGAGCTCTCAGCCTAAATCTGTCCGAGGGAGGAGGATCTATCCCGGGTTAACGGGGCTGTTTGGACCGGGACCAGCGGAGCCTGGACCAGCGGAGCCGGAACCAGCGGTGAGTGCCTCTCTCCTTCGTGTCTTTCTGATGTGTGTCCACGGAGGCGCGTGAAAGGGTTAAACCAGCACAGCAGCGCGTGCTCGTCAGGGCCGGGACAAGCCTTTCGGGGTCCGGAGCACAGGCCCCCCAAGAGCCCCCCCATAGGTCCGAGTGTCTCATGGAGAGCTGCCCGGTCTGGTGGTGAGAGAGCTGGTCCCAGGATATAGTCCTGGTCTGGGGACCTGAAAGTCTGATGGTCTGAGGATCTGAGGGTCTGAGGGTCTGAGGGTCTGGTGGTCTGATGATCTGAGGGTCTGAGGGTCTGGTGGCCTGATGGTCTGAGGGCCTGATGGTCTAAGGGTCTGATAGTCTATTACCTGGTCTGGTGCCTGAACAGGGATTGGTCTTGACCCAGGTTTTATTGACCTGGGTTCGGTTCTTGTCCCATGTGAGCCTGGCTGTGGATGCCTCAGGGTCTGGATTAGGGTCCAGACTCCCATAAGGGGGCCACATGCAGAGCAAGGAAAGGGTGACCTGTGGGTCCTGAAGCTGCTGGGTTCAGAATTCAGATGTTATGGTTTAAACAATGACCATGTTATCTGATGTCTGTGTTGGTGTGTAGAAGATCAGATGTTATGGTTTAAACAGTGACCATGTTATCTGATGTCTGTTTTGGTGTGTGAAGGATCAGATGACCATGTTAACTGGTGTCTGTGTTGGTGTGTAGAAGATCAGATGTTATGGTTTAAACAGTGACCATGTTAACTGGTGTCCGTGTTGGTGTGCAGAAGATCAGATGTTATGGTTTAAACAGTGGCCATATTTACTGGTGTCTGTGGTGTTGGTGTAGAATATTGGATGTTATGGTTTAAATAGTTACCATGTTATCTGGTGTCTGTGTTGGTGTGTAGATGTTCAGATGTTATGGTTTAAACAGTGGCCATGTTAACTGGTGTCTGTGTTGTTGGTGTACAATATTGGATGTTATGGTTTAAACAGTGGCCATATTTACTGGTGTCTGTGGTGTTGGTGTAGAATATTGGATGTTATGGTTTAAATAGTTACCATGTTATCTGGTGTCCGTGTTGGTGTGTGTAAAGGATCAGATGTTATGGTTTAAAAAGTGACCTTGTTAACTGCTGTTTGTTTTGGTGTGTAGAAGATCAGATGTTAAAACAGTGACCATGTTTACTGGTGTCTGTGTTGGTGTGTGTAGAGGATCAGATGTTATGTTTTAAAGAGTGATCATGTCAACTGGTGACTGTGTTGGTTTTTTTGAGGAACAGATGTTATGGTTTAAACAGTAACCATGTTAACTGGCGTCTGTGTTGGTTTGTGTAGAAGATCAGATGTTATGGTTTAAACAGTGACCATTTAAACTGGTGTTTGTTTTTGTGTGTTGAGGACCAGGTGTTATGTTTTAAATAGTTACCATGTTAACTTGTGTCTGTATTGGTGTGTGTAGAGGATCAGATGTTATGGTTTAAACAGTAACCATGTTAACTTGTGTCTGTGTTGGTGTGTGTAGAGGATCAGATGTTATGGTTTAAACAGTGACCATGTTAACTGTTGTCTGTGTTGGTGGGTGTAGAAGATCAAATGTTATGGTTTAAACAGTGAACATGTTAACTGGTGTCTGTGTTGGTGTGTGGAAGATCAGATGTTATGGTTTAAACAGTGATCATGTTAACTGGTGTCTGTGTTGATGTCTAGAAGATCAGATGTTATGGTTTTAACAGTGATCATGTTAACTGGTGACTGTGTTGGTTTTTTGAGTAACAGATGTTATGGTTTAAACACTGACCATATGTGTCTGTGTTGTTGGTGTAGAATATTGGATGTTATGGTTTAAACAGTGACCATGTTAACTGGTGTCTGTGTTGTTGGTGTAGAATATTGGATGTTATGGTTTAAACAGTGACCATGTTAACTGGTGTCTGTGTTGGTGGATGTAGAAGATCAGATGTTATGGTTTAAACAGTGACCATGTTAACTGGTGTCTGTGTTGTTTGGAGAGGATCAGATGTTATGGTTTAAACAGTAACCATGTTAACTTTTGTCTGTGTTCGAGTGTAGAAGATCAGATGTTATGGATTTAACAGTGACCATGTTAACTGGTGTCTGTGTTGGTTTGTGTAGAGGATCAGATGTTATGGTTTAAAAAGTGACCTTGTTAACTGGTGTTTGTTTTGGTGTGTAGAAGATCAGATGTTAAAACAGTGACCATGTTTACTGGTGTCTGTGTTGGTGTGTGTAGAGGATCAGATGTTATGTTTTAAAGAGTGATCATGTCAACTGGTGACTGTGTTGGTTTTTTTGAGGAACAGATGTTATGGTTTAAACAGTAACCATGTTAACTGGTGTCTGTGTTGGTGGATGTAGAAGATCAGATGTTATGGTTTAAACAGTGATTATGTTAACTGGTGTCTGTGTTGTTTGGAGAGGATCAGATGTTATGGTTTAAATAGTAATCATGTTAACTGGTGTCTGTGTTGGTGTGTGTAGAGGATCAGATGTTATGGTTTAAACAGTGACCATGTTAACTGGTGTTTGTGTTGGTGTGTGTAGAGGATCAGATGTTATGGTTTAAACAGTGACCATGTTAACTGTTGTCTGTGTTGGTGGGTGTAGAAGATCAGATGTTATGGTTTAAACAGTGACCATGTTAACTGGTGTCTGTGTTGATTTTGAGAGGATCAGATGTTATGGTTTAAACAGTGATCATGTTAACTGGTGTCTGTGTTGATGTGTAGAAGATCAGATGTTATGGTTTTAACAGTGATCATGTTAACTGGTGACTGTGTTGGTTTTTTGAGTAACAGATGTTATGGTTTAAACACTGACCATGTTAACTGGTGTCTGTGTTGGTGGATGTAGAAGATCAGATGTTATGGTTTAAACAGTGACCATGTTAACTGGTGTCTGTGTTGTTTGGAGAGGATCAGATGTTATGGTTTAAACAGTAACCATGTTAACTTTTGTCTGTGTTGGTTTGTGTAGAGGATCAGATGTTATGGTTTAAACAGTGACCATGTTAACTTTTGTCTGTGTTCGAGTGTAGAAGATCAGATGTTATAATTTAAACAGTGACCATGTTAACTGGTGTCTGTGTTGGTGTGTAGAAGATCGGATGTTATGGTTTTAACAGTGATCATGTTAACTGGTGACTGTGTTGGTTTTTTGAGGAACAGATGTTAAGGTTTAAACAGTGACCATGTTAACTGGTGTCTGTGTTGGTGGATGTAGAAGATCAGATGTTATGGTTTAAACAGTGACTATGTTAACTGGTGTCTGTGTTGTTTGGAGAGGATCAGATGTTATGGTTTAAATAGTAATCATGTTAACTGGTGTTTGTGTTGGTGTGTGTAGAGGATCAGATGTTATGGTTTAAACAGTGACCATGTTAACTGGTGTTTGTGTTGGTGTGTGTAGAGGATCAGATGTTATGGTTTAAACAGTGACCATGTTAACTGTTGTCTGTGTTGGTGGGTGTAGAAGATCAGATGTTATGGTTTAAACAGTGACCATGTTAACTGGTGTCTGTGTTGATTTTGAGAGGATCAGATGTTATGGTTTAAACAGTAACCATGTTAACTGGTGCCTGTGTTGGTGTGTGGAGAAGGTCAGATGTTATGGATTAAACAGTGACCATGTTATCTGGTGTCTGTGTTGTTGGTGTAGAATATTGGATGTTATGGTTTAAACAGTCACCATGTTAACTGGTGCCTGTGTTGGTGTGTGGAGAAGGTCAGATGTTATGGTTTAAACAGTGACCATGTTAACTGGTGTTTGTGTTGGTGTAAAGATGATCAGATGTTATGATTTAAACAGTGACCATGTTAACTGGTGTCTGTGTTGGTGGGTGTAGAAGATCAGATGTTATGGTTTAAACAGTGACCATGTTAACTGATGTCTGTGTTGGTTTGGAGAGGATCAGATGCTATGGTTTAAACAGTAACCATGTTAACTGGTGTTTGTGTAGGTGTGTGTAGAGGATCAGATGTTATGGTTTAAACAGTGACCATGTTAACTGGTGTCTGTGTTGGTGGGTGTAGAAGATCAGATGTTATGGTTTAAATAGTTACCAGTAGGTACAGTGCTCTTTTCTTTGTATGCTTCATTTTTGTGTCTGTGAACATAGAGCTGATGTGATTAACAAAAAGCTCCAGTTTTGTCTCATCTGTCCAAAGGACATTCTCCCAGAAGCTTTGTGGCTTGTCAATATGCATTTTGGAAAATTCAAGTCTCACTTTTTTATGATTTGCTTTCAACAGTGATGTCCTCCATTCAGTCCACTTTGGCTCAAACAGTGATGGATGGTGTGATCTGACACTGATGTGTGTGTGTGTGTGTGTGTCTCCTCTAATCTCTTTGAAGTTGTTCTGGGCTCTTTGGTTTCCATTCGTATTTTCCGTCTCTTCAGTTTGTCATCAGTTTTCCTCCTGCAGCCACGTCCAGGGAGGTTGGCTACAGTCCTGTGGACCTTAAACTTCTGAATAATCTGTGCAGCTGTAGTCACAGGAACATCAAGCTGCTTGGAGATGGTCTTATAGCCTTTACCTTTAACATGCTTGTCTATCATTTTATTTCTAATCTCCTGAGACAGCTCTCTCCTTAGCTTTCTGTGGTCCATGTTCAGTGTGGTACACACCAGGATACCAAACAGCACAGTGACCACTTTTCAGCCTTTAAATAGGCAGACTGACTGATGACAAGCTTGGAGACACCTGTGATGATAATTACAGGACACACCTGAGTTTAACACGTCCCTATGGTCACACCATTTTCAGTCTTTACTAGGGTAACCAAAATTTTTGTCCAGGCCAGTTTTTGTTTTATCAATAATTCTTTTGAACCACGAATAAGCAGCAATGTCTGATCATTAGTTGATTGTCAGTAAGTTTGTATTTATATATATTTATATATATTTATGTGCATACATCAGTCTGAGAGCCTGTGTGGTCAGACTAAGAATAGCTCAACCATCCAGCTCGATTTAGAGCTCCTCCAACAGCCCATCAATGTGTGTGTGTGTGTGTGTGTGTGTGTGTGTGTGTGTGTGTGTGTGTGTGTGTGTGTGTTTGTGTTGGTGTGTGTGTCTGGGTGTGTGTGTGTGTGTGTGTCTGTGTGTGTGTGTGTGGGTGTGTGTGTGGACAGGTGGACGTCCAGGCGTGCTGGTTGTCTGACTCACTCTCTCAGAATAGCAGCTGTGTTTGCACACGCACACGTCTCCTCCTCTTTTAGCCAATGAGCTGCTGGATCCAAACATGCAGGCCACACCTCCTGACCTCTGACCTCCTGAGCACACTCACCGGACACTTTATTAGGTACACCTCGAGGCCCAGGTTGGACCTCCTCATGTTCACCCTCAGAGATGTTGGTACATGGCTCCATGACAGACCGCATCCCAAAGCTGCTCCACTGGACTGAGATCTGGTGACAGTGGAGCAGCTAGAGTCCAGAGGACCATCCCCCACAGCAGCAGCCTGAACCGCTGATCCAAGGCAGGATGGATCCATGTTCATGATGTTCACACCAAACTCTGAATGTGGAGCAGAGATCCAGACTCATCAGACCGGGAGACACTTTACAGTCTGCTGTTTCTGTTCTTAGCTCACAGGAGTGGACCCTGCTGTGTTCCAGTTTGTGTTCTTAGCTCACAGGAGTGGACCCTGCTGTGGTCCAGTTTGGAGAGTCAGAGCCTCAGATTGTGTTCTTAGCTGACAGGAGTGGACCCTACTGTGGTCCAGTTTAGAGTCAGAGCCTCAGTTTGTGTTCTTAGCTCACAGGAGTGGACCCTACTGTGGTCCAGTTTGGAGAGGTCGAGCCTCAGTTTGTGTTCTTAGCTGACAGGAGTGGATCCTGCTGTGGTCCAGTTTGTGTTCTTAGCGCACAGGAGTGGACCCTGCTGTGGTCCAGTTTGGAGAGTCAGAGCCTCAGATTGTGTTCTTAGCTGACAGGAGTGGACCCTACTGTGGTCCAGTTTAGAGTCAGAGCCTCAGTTTGTGTTCTTAGCTGACAGGAGTGGACCCTGCTGCGGTCCAGTTTGGAGAGTCAGAGCCTCAGTTTGTGTTCTTAGCTGACAGGAGTGGACCTGCTGTGGTCAGTTTGTGTTCTTGCTGCACAGGAGTGGACCCTGCTGTGGTCCAGTTTAGAGTCAGAGCCTCAGTTTGTGTTCTTAGCTCACAGGAGTGGACCCTGCTGTGGTCCAGTTTGGAGAGTCAGAACCTCAGTTTGTGTTCTTAGCTCACAGGAGTGGACCCTGCTGTGGTCCAGTTTGTGTTCTTAGCTCACAGGAGTGGACCCTGCTGTGGTCCAGTTTAGAGTCAGAGCCTCAGTTTGTGTTCTTAGCTCACAGGAGTGGACCCTGCTGTGGTCCAGTTTAGAGTCAGAGCCTCAGTTTGTGTTCTTAGCTCACAGGAGTGGACCCTGCTGTGGTCCAGTTTGGAGAGTCAGAGCCTCAGTTTGTGTTCTTAGCTGACAGGAGTGGACCCTACTGTGGTCCAGTTTAGAGAGTCAGATCCTCAGTTTGTGTTCTTAACTCACAGGAGTGGACCCTGCTGTGGTCCAGTTTGGAGAGTCAGAGCCTCAGTTTGTGTTCTTAGCTCACAGGAGTGGACCCTGCTGTGGTCCAGTTTGTGTTCTTAGCTCACAGGAGTGGACCCTGCTGTGGTCCAGTTTAGAGTCAGAGCCATAGTTTGTGTTCTTAGCTGACAGGAGTGGACCCTGCTGTGTTCCAGTTTGTGTTCTTAGCTGACAGGAGTGGACCCTGCTGTGGTCCAGTTTAGAGTCAGAGCCTCAGTTTGTGTTCTTAGCTGACAGGAGTGGGCCCTGCTGTGTTCCAGTTTGTGTTCTTAGCTCACAGGAGTGGACCCTGCTGTGGTCCAGTTTAAAGTCAGATTCTCAGTTTGTGTTCTTAGCTGACAGGAGTGGACCCTACTGTGGTCCAGTTTGGAGAGTCAGAGCCTCAGATTGTGTTCTTAGCTGACAGGAGTGGACCCTACTGTGGTCCAGTTTAGAGTCAGAGCCTCAGTTTGTGTTCTTAGCTCACAGGAGTGGACCCTACTGTGATCCAGTTTGGAGAGGTCGAGCCTCAGTTTGTGTTCTTAGCTGACAGGAGTGGATCCTGCTGTGGTCCAGTTTGTGTTCTTAGCGCACAGGAGTGGACCCTACTGTGGTCCAGTTTAGAGAGTCAGAGCCTCAGTTTGTGTTCTTAGCTCACAGGAGTGGACCCTGCTGTGGTCCAGTTTGGAGAGTCAGAACCTCAGTTTGTGTTCTTAGCTCACAGGAGTGGACCCTGCTGTGGTCCAGTTTGTGTTCTTAGCTCACAGGAGTGGACTCTGCTGTGGTCCAGTTTAGAGTCAGAGCCTCAGTTTGTGTTCTTAGCTCACAGGAGTGGACCCTGCTGTGGTCCAGTTTAGAGTCAGAGCCTCAGTTTGTGTTCTTAGCTCACAGGAGTGGACCCTGCTGTGGTCCAGTTTGGAGAGTCAGAGCCTCAGTTTGTGTTCTTAGCTGACAGGAGTGGACCCTACTGTGGTCCAGTTTAGAGAGTCAGATCCTCAGTTTGTGTTCTTAACTCACAGGAGTGGACCCTGCTGTGGTCCAGTTTGGAGAGTCAGAGCCTCAGTTTGTGTTCTTAGCTCACAGGAGTGGACCCTGCTGTGGTCCAGTTTGTGTTCTTAGCTCACAGGAGTGGACCCTGCTGTGGTCCAGTTTAGAGTCAGAGCCTCAGTTTGTGTTCTTAGCTGACAGGAGTGGACCCTGCTGTGTTCCAGTTTGTGTTCTTAGCTGACAGGAGTGGACCCTGCTGTGGTCCAGTTTAGAGTCAGAGCCTCAGTTTGTGTTCTTAGCTGACAGGAGTGGACCCTGCTGTGTTCCAGTTTGCGTTCTTAGCTCACAGGAGTGGACCCTGCTGTGGTCCAGTTTAAAGTCAGATTCTCAGTTTGTGTTCTTAGCTCACAGGAGTGGACCCTACTGTGGTCCAGTTTGGAGAGTCAGAGCCTCAGATTGTGTTCTTAGCTGACAGGAGTGGACCCTACTGTGGTCCAGTTTAGAGTCAGAGCCTCAGTTTGTGTTCTTAGCTCACAGGAGTGGACCCTACTGTGGTCCAGTTTGGAGAGGTCGAGCCTCAGTTTGTGTTCTTAGCTGACAGGAGTGGATCCTGCTGTGGTCCAGTTTGTGTTCTTAGCGCACAGGAGTGGACCCTACTGTGGTCCAGTTTAGAGAGTCAGAGGCTCAGTTTGTGTTCTTAGCTCACAGGAGTGGACCCTGCTGTGGTCCAGTTTGGAGGGTCAGAACCTCAGTTTGTGTTCTTAGCTCACAGGACTGGACCCTGCTGTGGTCCAGTTTGTGTTCTTAGCTCACAGGAGTGGACCCTGCTGTGGTCCAGTTTAGAGTCAGAGCCTCAGTTTGTGTTCTTAGCTCACAGGAGTGGACCCTGCTGTGGTCCAGTTTAGAGTCAGAGCCTCAGTTTGTGTTCTTAGCTCACAGGAGTGGACCCTGCTGTGGTCCAGTTTGGAGAGTCAGAGCCTCAGTTTGTGTTCTTAGCTGACAGGAGTGGACCCTACTGTGGTCCAGTTTAGAGAGTCAGATCCTCAGTTTGTGTTCTTAACTCACAGGAGTGGACCCTGCTGTGGTCCAGTTTGGAGAGTCAGAGCCTCAGTTTGTGTTCTTAGCTCACAGGAGTGGACCCTGCTGTGGTCCAGTTTGTGTTCTTAGCTCACAGGAGTGGACCCTGCTGTGGTCCAGTTTAGAGTCAGAGCCATAGTTTGTGTTCTTAGCTGACAGGAGTGGACCCTGCTGTGTTCCAGTTTGTGTTCTTAGCTGACAGGAGTGGACCCTGCTGTGGTCCAGTTTAGAGTCAGAGCCTCAGTTTGTGTTCTTAGCTGACAGGAGTGGACCCTGCTGTGTTCCAGTTTGTGTTCTTAGCTCACAGGAGTGGACCCTGCTGTGGTCCAGTTTAAAGTCAGAGCCTCAGTTTGTGTTCTTAGCTGACAGGAGTGGACCCTACTGTGGTCCAGTTTGGAGAGTCAGAGCCTCAGATTGTGTTCTTAGCTGACAGGAGTGGACCCTACTGTGGTCCAGTTTAGAGTCAGAGCCTCAGTTTGTGTTCTTAGCTCACAGGAGTGGACCCTACTGTGGTCCAGTTTGGAGAGGTCGAGCCTCAGTTTGTGTTCTTAGCTGACAGCCCAGTAGATCACAGCCAATCAGGTGTGTCTGTGTGTGGTCCTCCACAGTCTGCAGGGGTCTCAGTGTGTGTGTGTTGTTGTGTGTTAGTGTGTCAGTCTGTGTGTGTGTTGTGTGTTAGTTTGTGTGTTAGAGTGTCAGTCTGTGTGTGTGTGTGTTAGTTTGTGTGTTAGTGTGTCAGTCTGTGTGTGTGTGTGTTGTGTGTTAGTTTGTGTGTTAGTGTGTCAGTCTGTGTGTGTGTGTTGTTGTGTGTTAGTGTGTGTGTGTGTGTTGTTGTGTGTTAGTGTGTCAGTCTGTGTGTGTGTTGTGTGTTAGTTTGTGTGTTAGTGTGTCAGTCTGTGTGTGTGTGTGTTAGTTTGTGTGTTAGTGTGTCAGTCTGTGTGTGTGTGTGTGTTGTGTGTCAGTTTGTGTGTTAGTGTGTCAGTCTGTGTGTGTGTGTTGTTGTGTGTTAGTGTGTGTGTGTGTGTTGTGTGTTAGTTTGTGTGTTAGTGTGTCAGTCTGTGTGTGTGTGTTGTTGTGTGTTAGTGTGTGTGTGTGTGTGTTGTTGCTTTGGAGGATGTTTGGTCTTCAGGAGCAGAGCTGATGTTTGTGTGTTAGATTGTGTGTGTTGTTGTTGTGTGTTGTTGTGTGTTAGTGTGTGTGTGTATGTGTTGGTGTGTGTGTGTGTTGTTGCTCTGGAGGATGTTTGGTCTTCAGGAGCAGAGCTGATGTTTGTGTGTCAGATTTTGTTTGTTGTTGTTGTGTGTTGTTGTGTGTTAGTGTGTGTGTGTGTGTGTGTATGTGTTGGTGTGCGTGTGTGTTGTTGCTCTGGAGGATGTTTGGTCTTCAGGAGCAGAGCTGATGTTTGTGTGTCAGATTCAACACGTCAGCTCTCTGCCTCTGACCAGAGGGGTATTCCATGAAGCTGGCTCAGGTCTAAGCCTGGCTTATTTCAGTCAGCCTCGCTAACTTTAGTGAGAGTTTTGTTCCACTAACAAGGCTTAGTGCAAGCCTGGCTTGGTAACCATGGTAACTCAGCCAGAGCGACAAGCCTGGTCCGGGGCAGGCTAACAGTCAAGCTAACTTTAGCTCCATGTCAGAGAAGGTCTGGTGAGCCTCAGAAAGATGCCTGTGAACATGTTACACATTAAATTCAGCTTGACCTGTAATCAATGAAGTTCTTGTTCGGTGACACACATTGAGACCTTTTTAAAATAACGCTGTAATAACCGTGAATCAACACATGTCAAATACTGCACTTTTTCTCTGAAACACATCAGAAGAGGTGGGTGAGTGGTGAGGGTGCAGGGCACAGAGATGCTTGTGATTTAACTTTTCACTGGGCCATGGGTTCAAATCCACCTGTGGAAACTATTTGAAAATATATCTGATTTTCTTCCTTCTTTCACCCTCACAGTGCAGTCAACATATAACAGGATAAAGGCACAAATTGTCTTAGAAAAAAAGGTGACAGGTGAAGGTGACAACAGCCACAGTTTTCCATAAAGAATACCTTCATTTTCCCAGCGGTCCAATCTGACAATGATGATAATCTAAAGGTGATGCCAAATGATGAGATAACTTCTTTATTTGTGTACAGCTCATTTGTGTCTTCTCCTTTATTTAAATGTAGGGCGCTGCATCATCCCTAATAAAAAAAATGACATCTCCCCTGTAGGCCTACGTGTTTTTTCTACTGTTTTATTCAAATCCTAACCCTAATCACCACATATATTTTACCATTTTTTTCAAAGTTCTATTTTGGTTTTAGGTGTTAACTATGTTGCTGCTATATTCATCTATGATGGATATAAATATTTGTCAAATCAAGAACATGAAGTAGGCCTACAAGTAAAGTGAAAACCACCATCACACACAGAAACTATGAAACAGACAATGCTGATTGATCTCTCTCTCTCTCTCTATCTATCTATCTATCTATCTATCTATCTATCTATCTATCTATCTATCTATCTATCTATCTATCTATCTATCTATCTATCTATCTTTATTACACGGCATTGTCAAATGCTCGATCCTGATTGGTCAATTACAACATTCTACTGTCTGTTATTTCTGGATAGCAGACCGTTGCTATGAATAGCAGACCGTTGTTAAGGACGCTTCTGATCGACTCGGGCAAATCACGTCATGTCGTATCAATCCGCAGAAAGACGTTTATACATGCGGCAAGACATCGTTAATTTTTCCTCTAATTCTGGCAGCAGCAGCAGCAGCAGATCAGGTGAGTGCCTCTCTTCAAGCGTTAGTGATGAGATAATATTGAGAGCAGTTGTAACGGTGAAAAACTGTTTCTAGGTATGTCAGCTGCAGGGCCACAGCAGGGACGAAATATGGACATGAATGAGGACAGAGACGTCAGCATCAATATTCCTAAGGTAGTCCCATTCACCTTGTCCCACGTCACAATCAATGGAAATGTTCAGTTTAATGTGAATACAAATAAGCTAATCTTCGCTTCAGAGTTACCGTTGCTTTCCGTTACTGTTTCAACCGTAGAAAGGAACGGACTATTTTTTCAAGCGGATGCAATGAAAACTTTTGTAAATCAATAAAATCATATTTAGATAAGCATTTGATGTCAAACTTTTGATTTCTTTTAAAATAAAGTTCAGGGTGATTCAGGACCCCGACAGAGGGTCCTGAATCACCCTGAAGGGGTTTATTTCTCTATAGTGACCGCTACATTATCCCTTACATCTATCTATCTATCTATCTATCTATCTATCTATCTATCTATCTATGTATGTATGTATATATATATATATATATATATACATACATATATATGTACACACACACACACACACACACACACACACATATATATATATATATATATATATATATATATATATATATATATATATATATATATATATATATGTATATATATATATATATATATGCATATGTATATATATGGAGAAATCAACTTCTTTAACAGGTGTTGATCACCTTCATTTCATCAAGATCGATCTCCTCAGGGCCACAGTAGTGTGAGAGGCTTCAGGATGAGAAAAAAAGGTCAACCACAGCAGAAACTCAATCAGGATTTAAAATCATGCCCTCTGAAAATCTAAACTTGCAGAAGTATGCATGTGTACACACAGGCAAAGCGCTTCATTATATATTTTAAACAGTCGGCAGTGCTTTGCCAGGCTGCGTCTTGACTTTATTAATTGCAGCCGTGTTGCCCTTTAGTTATTTTCCCCTTGTAGTCCTCATACAAATCCACAAGAAGCTTTTGCTCCGCAGTTGAAGACGTCTCTGCTCTTGGATTTGCCATGAATTCGTCATTTCGACAATCGACTCGTCAGAGCTTTCTCTCTCCCTGGACGCGCGCTCAGCCTCAGCTTGGATCAGCCTGGCTTGAATAAGCGTCTCTGAAAAACAGCCAAGCCTCGTTAGTGGAACTACATGCAGCTGAGATTAAAGTTGCCGCTTATTCAAGCCACGCTTACCGGTGAAAGCCCAGCCTGTTTTAGCCAGCTTCGTGGAATACTCCCCAGGAGTGTGTTTGTGTGTTTGTGTGTTTCTGTTTATGGCGGCTGGTCACCTGCTGCTGCCTCACTGTCGTACTTTTCTTAAATTTGCAGGACACTTCCATCAATAATGTCTCACCTATGAAGGGCTCATCCACAGCTTCCTCAGAAGTTTACCTGGAGGTATATCTGTGGTAAACGCTCCGTCTGTGTTCTCTAATTTACTGTAAGGCCACAGTCTAAGGACTGAAATGCAGTTTAAGCTAACGGCTAACAACAGGGCCGCGCTGCTGCGTCATTCTGTGGCTCGATGTGATTGGTCTGTGATGAGTGTGACAGGCAGAACGATCGTCCAATCAGCTGCTGCTGTTGAAGGTTCTGCCTCTCTGGGCTCTTCTCAGCTGGACTTCTGTGGTGGACGTGTGGACGTGTCCGTCTGTCCGGTCAGGTTGTGTCTGTGGTCATGTTCTCATCACAGCTTTCCCTGGTGACTCCACAGCTCCAGGTTCAGATCATGTCCCGCTCTCTCCGGTCACATGTGGAGGAATGCAGCCACCAGCCTGCTGCTGACCTTTGACACAGAAACAGGCAACCTGCACTCAGCTGTCGGCCCGAGACACAGAGAGAACGTCTCACAGAGAAGGGGGCGGAGCTTAAGAGGCGCCTCTGCAGCTTCACCCTCTTCTCCAACAGTTGGAGATCTGGTGTCAGGCAGCTGTCCTCGTCCATCACAGCAGCTCCTGTCCACGCAGCTGTCTCTGCCTCACACTGAGCCGGGACACGCACACTGGCACAGCAGCTAGCATGGAGGCTGGAACACCTAACTGCAGAGGCCACACCTCTGTCCTCTGCAACAGGGCCTCCATGAGTCAGGACAGGGCAGACCGGGGCTGGTGGTCACACAGGCAGACCCTGCACCCCATGGTCCATGCATCCTTCTATGATCCATGCATCCTACCATGGTCCATGCATCCTAATATGGTCCATGCAAACTACTATGGTCTATGCATCCTACCGTGGCTCATACAACCTACTGTGGTCCATGCATCCTTCTGTGATCCATACATCCTACTATGGTCTATGCATCCCGCTGTGGCTCATGCAACCTACTGTGGTCCATGCATCCTTCTATGGTCCATGCATCCTACCGTGGTCCATGCATCCAATATGGTCTAGGGCCCTACCGACATGGGATTTTTTGAGGCCGATGCCAATACCAATATCTGGCAGAAAAATATACTGACCACCGATTATATCGGCTGATTATTTTAAAACATATATAAAGAATGATTTTTTTTTTTTAAATTGGCCCCGAAACACAACAGTGAATATATGAATTACAGGGACAACATTTTATAGATTTGGTCCTTGAGTATGTCTTCAACTTTACACCAGTAAGATCATTTAAAGTACAATAACATACAGATAAAAAGCATTGGACTTCTGGGACATTAATTATATAACCTTAAAAAAAGAGTCACTCAGTATGTTGTACTTTTTGTTGATGAAAACTGAAGGTAGGTTATAGTAAAAGTACAACAACTTTAAAAATGTTATAATTAGATAACTGTGAGAGGAGAGCAACAAAAACACTAAGGTAACGTTTTTTCATGGGCATTTTTATTTTTCTTTGCAGCTCTAAAGCACAAAATAAAATTGTGTACAAAACTGCAACACAATTCCTGCAAAATAAAAAAAAACACTTTTTTGGAAAATGTAAACTTTTCGATTATTTATGAACTCTCTGTCACATCTGCCGTTCAGTCCTCATTAGTTCATCAGAAGCAGGTTTTAGTTCAGGTAAAACCTCTTTTTTATTTTAAACATAAGGTAATGTGCGTGAGGAAATCAAAAATATTTTGTGGGACACTGCAGATATTTCACAGACTTCTTAAAACAGGCTGATTATGGTTGAGGTCTCCCCTGGATGAGTCCGCTTATGACCGTATGCTCTGAGCAGCTAGGCTAACGCTAGCTAGTTAGCTTAGCTTCCGTGTCAGGAACAAGCAGATTAAGCTAGATTTCTGTCATATTCACAATAAAACAGTCACGGCTAAACTGATCCCTGCCATCAGAAGGTCCAGTTCATCAGTATTGAGAATGACAGAGGTGGCGTCGGTCAGGAAAACTGTTCGGCGGTGCCCGGTCTGTTTGTAAGGCTGATCCGTAGCGAGGCAGAGAGCGCCGTGATCTTGCTGTGTTCAGCAGCAGCAAGACATTGTGCACTGCTGGAAGTTGGTCTTCATGTCGGACCTTCAGACTTAAAAGAACAACTCCATGTGAGTGTAGGCAAGTCATCCACACAGCATCAGCAGAGGGCTAAGAGCTGTTTCAACAATACGCATCGCCATCTTCCACGTCATTATTCTGCGCGGCTTGGACACCGAACAGCGTTTACTGTTTTATGATAAATTAAGAATATATTGGCGTTTAATCTGCAAAACTAACTAAATTAAATCGGCCGGCCGGGAAATCGGTCGGGCCCTAATATGGTCTATGCTTCCAACTATGGTCCATGCATCCTACCGTGGTCCATGCATCCTACCGTGGTACAAGCATCGTACCGTGGTCCATGCAACCTACTGTGGTCCATGCATCCTACTGTGGTCCATGCATCCTACCATGGTTCATGCATCCTACCGTGGTCAATGCATCCTACCATGGTCCATGCATCCTACCGTGGTCCATGCATCCAACCGTGGTCCAAGCATTGTACCGTGGTCCAAGCATTGTACCGTGGTCCAAGCATCCTACCATGGTCCATGCATCCTACCGTGGTCCATGCGTCCTACCGTGGTACAAGCATCCTACCGTGGTCCATGCATCCTACCGTGGTCCATGCATCCTACCATGGTCCATGCATCCTACCATGGTCCAAGCATCCTACCATGGTCCATGCATCCTACCATGGTCCATGCATCCTACCGTGGCCCATGCATCCTACCATGGTCCAAGCATCGTACCGTGGTCCATGCATCCTACTGTGGTCCATGCATCCTACCGTGGTCCATGCATCCTACCTATCCTGACAGCAGAGGCAAGTCTCATGGTGAAGAGGGACTCATCTGTACATCCATCCACACCATTCTCCTTACGTTCCCTATTTATAATGAGCTGGCTCAGATGTTTTTGGATGATGGTAGCATCCCCCTCATGAGCTGTTGGCCTTCCTGCACACACACACACACACACACACACCCACACACACACACACACACACACACACACACACACACAGGGTGTTGTTAAAGTGCTGATGCCGGCGGCTGTAATCAGAGCGTGTGTTAGCAGCAGCATCTTTAGCCTGCTGCGTCTCTTTTATTTTTCAGCCTCAAATTAAATCCTGGTCTTCTGGAACTGTGTGTATTTGTGTGTATGTGTGTGTGAGTGTGTGTGTGTGTGTGTGTGTGTGTGTGTGTGTATGTGTGTGGGTGGGTGTGTGTGTGTGTGTGTTTAAAGGCATTACAGCAGCAGAAAGTGAAATTTGAACCCTCTCATCAATATTTCCTTACAGCAGGGGGTCTCTCTGCCTCTTTCATCTCCCTGTACTCAACACCATCCACCTAGAGACACCAGTGCAGTGGGAACACCTGACCTGCCCTCAGGGTTGATTCAAGACAAAACACTGCCAAGCTCCCCGAAAGAGGTGGTCTCTGGAGTGCTTTGTTTACAGTGAGGATACAAACAGATTATGAGTTAACTTGTCACACCGCTGCATCAGTGAAATCAGAAGAGGCAACGATGGAATCGATAAACGCTCTTTTTGTCCTATTGATGGTCACTGTGGGAGAAACAAAAGGACCAGAAAAACAACACTGTGTCAGTGTTAATGCTGAGTTAGTATCTGATAACACTCTGTCAGTGTTGATGCTGAGTTAGTATCTGATAACACTGTGTCAGTGTTAATGCTGAGTTAGTATGTGATGACACTATCGGTGTTAATGCTGAGTTAGTATGTGATAACACTGTGTCAGTGTTAATGCTGAGTTAGTATCTGATAACACTGTGTCAGTGTTAATGCTGAGTTAGTATCTGACGACACTGTGTCGTGTTAATGCTGTGTTAGTATCTGATGACACTGTGTCAGTGTTAATGCTGAGTTAGTATGTGATGACACTGTGTCGATGTTAATGCTGAGTTAGTATCTGATGACACTGCTGGTGTTAATGCTGAGTTAGTATCTGATAACACTGTGTCAGTGTTAATGCTGAGTTAGTATCTGATGACACTGTGTCGGTGTTAATGCTGAGTTAGTATGTGATGACACTGTGTCCGTGTTAATGCTGAGTTAGTATCTGATGACACTGTGCTGGTGTTAATGCTGAGTTAGTATCTGATAACACTGTGCTCGTGTTAATGCTGAGTTAGTATGTGATGACACTGTGTCGGTGTTAATGCTGAGTTAGTATCTGATGACACTGTGCTGGTGTTAATGCTGAGTTAGTATCTGATAACACTGTGTCGGTGTTAATGCTGAGTTAGTATCTGATGACACTGTGCTGGTGTTAATGCTGAGTTAGTATCTGATAACACTCTGTCAGTGTTAATGCTGAGTTAGTATCTGATGACACTGTGTCAGTGTTAATGCTGAGTAAGTATATGATGACACTGTGTCGGTGTTAATGCTGAGTTAGTATGTGATGACACTGTGCTGGTGTTAATGCTGAGATAGTATCTGATAACACTCGGTCCGTGTTAATGCTGAGTTAGTATCTGATGACACTGTGTCGGTGTTAATGCTGAGTTAGTATCTGATGACACTGTGTCGGTGTTAATGCTGAGTTAGTATCTGATGACACTGTGTCGGTGTTAATGCTGAGTTAGTATGTGATGACACTGTGTCAGTGTTAATGCTGAGTTAGTATCTGATGGCACTGTGTCGGTGTTAATGCTGAGTTAGTATCTGATGACACTGTGTCGGTGTTAATGCTGAGTTAGTATCTGATGACACTGTGTCGGTGTTAATGTTGAGTTAGTATGTGATGACACTGTGTCGGTGTTAATGCTGAGTTAGTATGTGATGACACTGTGTCGGTGTTAATGCTGAGCTAGTATCTGATGACACTGTGTCGGTGATAATGCTGATTTAGTATCTGATGACACTGTGTCAGTGTTAATGCTGAGTTAGTATCTGATGACAATACTGGTGTAAATGCTGAGTTAGTATCTGATGACACTGTGTCGGTGTTAATGCTGAGTTAGTATGCGATGACACTGTGTCGGTGTTAATGCTGAGTTAGTATGCGATGACACTGTGTCGGTGTTATTGCTGAGTTAGTATGTGATGACACTGTGTCGGTGTTAATGCTGAGTTAGTATGTGATGACACTGTGTCGGTGTTAATGCTGAGTTAGTATCTGATGACACTGTGTCGGTGTTAATGCTGAGTTAGTATCTGATGACACTGTGCTGGTGTTAATGCTGAGTTAGTATGTGATGACACTGTGTCGGTGTTAATGCTGAGTTAGTATGTGATGACACTGTGTCGGTGTTAATGCTGAGTAAGTATGTGATGACACTGTGTCAGTGTTAATGCTGAGTTAGTATCTGATGACACCGTCAGTGTAAATACTGAGTTAGTATCTGATGACACTGTGTCGGTATTAATGCTGAGTTAGTATCTGATGACACTGTCAGTGTAAATACTGAGTTAGTATCTGATGACACTGTGTCAGTGTTAATGCTGAGTTAGTATCTGATGACACTGTCAGTGCTAATGCTGAGTTAGTATCTGATGACACTGTGTCAGTGTAAATGCTGAGTTAGTATCTGATGACACTGTGTCAGTGTTTAAACTTTGATTAGTTTTTTGGGACCATATGTTGATCTCAAAGGGGCCTGATGTGACCCCAGTGCTAAATGTTAGCTGCTCTCATAGCATGTTTTATCAATGGAACAGAGAAGTGCTCCTAGTAGGGTTGTCACGATACTAAAATTTTCAACTCGATACCAATACTCAGGAAAATATTCAATACTCAATACTATTTTCGATACCACAAGGATAAAAAAAAAGAACCCAATATTTTAAAGGAAACATTTTTATTAACAAAAAAATGCAAATATAACCTCTGGGGAGTTGTGCAAAAGTCTCATTTTCTTTATTTTCTTCCTAATGCAAAAAATAATACAATACACAAAATATTGCTGCATCAGAACAAAATAAATGCTCTTTGAAAAAAACAAAATTGTAGTTTTTTCCCCTTATTTAGACTACAGTGCAAATACAAACATAAAATCTCAATAAAAAGTGCTTTGTTGTTGTAACAATCAGGATAAGTACATTCTTGAATGAAAAGGAAAACAAATAGCAGTCCTCAGAGCTGCAGTTTAGACCTATAAATGTCTGAACTGTGAACTATAATATTTAGCCTATAACAGTGCATATACTTCTGATCTTCAAGTATGATCAAATTCTGTCAACTCAACAGCAGATGCAAAAATCAAATATTGTTTTTTATGCAGACTTACACAAACATATTGCTGCAGTTCTACCGTTTGTTTTGTGTTCAATGTGGATTTTAGTGTTTCCTATAAATTGACGGTCAGTGAAGGGGCCAGGAGGGCGGGGCGAGCGGGTCAGAGTTCAGAAGGGGAGAGTTAGTGTGTGTGTTAGCGAGGAGGGAGAGAGCCGACAGCAGGAGGTCTAGAGATCAATACTCACTGTTTTGTTCGTGAATTAAAATTGTAGTTGGCGTGGTCACAGCCCACAGTGACTGTTAAATAAAAGCAGGTATTCCCAAGCCGGAGTCTGCTTTATTTACGTTCTACTGACGTCACAGTTCGAAGTTGGTAGTAGTTTTAATCGCCGCAGTAAACGGAGAACTGTAGCGGCATATTTTGCACATGGTTGTTGTTTTGTCCTCAATCTTCTCACCGTTCCCTCGTCTTCTACATGGGAAGCCAAAATAGGTCCACACCACCGATTTATTTGACGAAGGCGCGTCAGCTAATTCCTCCACTTCGTCCTCCTCCTTATTGCAGCTGGTGTTTAGCATAAAGGGGGTTATTTCGTCCTTTTATTTCGAGCATCTTTGAATTTTATTTTAACCAAAACTGGTTGATTCGGCCCTCCTGCAGCAGCACTACTCATGCTGTTTTGTTACTCTCGTGTGTGTGTGAGTAGGCAGAGAGAGAGGGACGGCGGCGGCGGCTTGGCATCCGAGGGGGAGTGGGGGGGTAGTATCGATACTTTTGAAAGTGAGTATCGTATCCGGATACAACATTTTAGTATCAATACTTTTTTGAGTATCGATACGTTTGACAACCCTAGCTCCGAGCCTTTTAGCCTGTGGCTAATCACACAGAAAGCCACTTTGTGGAGGCGATCTTAAGAAGATCCAGCCATAGTAAACATGAGAGCACAGAGGAGATGTAGCTGTGTTCCTGCTGTATTCTCTGGGTGGTTCTTTGAGTTAGGTAAAGGATCATTGATGGTTAGAGTGGGACGTAGGGTCATTTTAAACATGACTCAGCTCCACAGTCTAGCTCACATTAGCTGGTGTGTGTTTAATTATGTTTGTTATTGTTCAGAGTAGATCCTGTTGTCTTAGATAACACTCTCAGCCCCTCTCTATGAAGAGAAAATAAACCCTCTGGTGGTTTGTTGATCTGTTGGAGGTCCGGAAACGTCTCCTCACCTTCCCTCCATCACATCATATCACTTCTGTTTTTGTTCCGTTGTTCATGCTGAGGTTCAATCCTTGTCAACATGCCCAAAAACGATAACATTTACTGACTGTTGGGGGGTCATAATGTTAATTTAACCGAGCTGTCACACCCCTAACTCAAAATCACACAGTCAGAAACATCCAGAGGCCTCAGGGCTGGATTAGAAGAGTCCTGTTTGCTCTGATGGCTACAGCGGGACAGACCGAGGAGGTTTGGCCTGTGAAGAAACTCCACAGAGTAGTGACTAGGGGTGGGATTTTTGGTTTGATTATTTTTAAATCGATTTTTTGGTTCAAAAATCTTTTTTTTTTTCAAAATTTAAATGCTCCATTTTAGTCTGTGTTAATAATCCACTTTTAAAGTCAGTCCAGTCTTTTGAAGAGAGAGTATAAACAGCTGGTTAAAATATATTGCTGAATAAATCCAAAAAACAGACTCACATGTGATGTGTATTTTTCCTGATATAGTCTGTTGGCATCATCATTGTTCATCTTTTTCACTGGAGTTAAAAATCTGACTAAAGATTGGAAAAATCTGCAATATTGTAGAATCACAATTTAAATGGAATCAGCACCTAAAAAATCAACTCGGGAGAAAAGCGTATTTTCCCAGCCTACTGGTGACCAATTAACTTCCATCCATCTCTCCATCCATCCATCCATCCATCCATCCATCCATCCATCTCCATCCATCCATCCATCCATCCATCTCTCCATCCATCCATCCATCCATCCATCCATCCATCCATCTCTCCATCTCTCCATCCATCCATCCATCCATCCATCCATCCATCTCTCCATCCATCCATCCATCTCTCCATCCATCCATCTCTCCATCCATCCATCCATCCATCCATCTCTCCATCCATCCATCCATCCATCCATCCATCTCTCCATCCATCCATCCATCCATCCATCTCTCCATCCATCCATCCATCCATCCATCCATCCATCCATCCATCCATCCATCCATCCATCTCTCCATCCATCCATCTCTCCATCCATCTCTCCATCCATCCATCCATCCATCCATCCATCTATCCATCCATCTCTCCATCCATCCATCCATCCATCTCTCCATCCATCCATCCATCCATCTCTCCATCCATCCATCCATCCATCTCTCCATCCATCCTTCCATCCATCTCTCCATCCATCCATCCATCCATCCATCCATCCATCTCGCCATCCATCCATCCATCCATCCGGATTTGTAGATGTGTGAAGGTTTTTGCTGTTAGAGGTCTTAAAGATTAACCCATTATGCCCAAATTTTTTTTCTGAGTAAGTTAGTTAGACATATAATTTTATCAGTTGAGCTGAATCATGTGATGCATTTCTTTTTTTTTTCCATGTTTTAAAGAAAATAGCATTTTTATGACTGGCAACAATTGTTAGGTTGACCATTGGCCGGGATAAGTAGGCTACTTGTGTGTCAGGAAAAGTGCACCTCCAACTGCACATCAACATTTTTTTTACCTTAGTGAAACACAAGCTAATATATGGAAGCCCTTTTTTTGAGAAATTTAGAGAACTTATGAAATAAAAAATAAATAGTAAGTCATAATAATGAGATGTAAAGTCATAATTATGACGAAAAGAGTTACAAACCTGCTTGCAGCTTCCATCAGTCCTCAGCAAAATGGTGGATGATGCAACTTCCTGGCTTTGAGTAGATTTTAACATAAAAGTCCAAAAGTGGTCATTTTTTTGACGGTCGCACCACATGATATTTAATGAGACAGACATCATCGGACAAAGTTTGTTTGTATATTATGATGGAAATTTACCTGTAATTGCTTTGTCATTTTGTACAGTAATACAAAATACCTTATAAATCATGCCAAATAAAGAAGAAAATAAATCACAATAGATCTAAAGTAATTTCACAGAAGTTTTCAAAACACCATTCATGGCTGGACGGTTGCACCACATGACATTTTAATGAACACAATAATGACAAATAACTACTGTTTTTTCAAATTATTATTATTTTTTATGTTTAAACCTTTTGTAACGTTAACAAAATGCAGTTGGGCAGAAAATTTAGGCGTCACGTCAATGACAATGTATGAGATAAGAAAGTCATAATTATGAGATCAAAAGTGTTTTATTATTAGTATTTTATAAACCAAAATCTTTATCTTAGTTGTCTACTAAAACATAAGTGCTAAAGTTGTATCACTACCGCTGACATGTTTGGTTGTGAGTAGAGAATGACGGTGATACACTTCAGTAACAGTTTTTGTTGTGGTGCAGAATGGGTTAAAGCCCACTGCCTGAGGCCTGCAGATGAGTCCATGACAGAGTAAAGACTGTTTAGACCATCAGGCTGCTGCTGGAGGTGGAGGTGTGGGGACGTTTGAGTCCACCTGAGTGTACAGTAGGTGCTGACATGTTTAAGGCCCGTCCTGGGACTGCAGAGCTCCTCCTGATAAAGTGCATTAAAGTAAATTGTGTTTAAATGTTTGAGTCAGTGTCAATCAGTGACCTGGGTTTGGGATGGCATCCAGGGCGACCAATCAGAGTTGAGGATGGTTGGACACGCCCGTGACGATCAGCTTCCTGTTTCGGTGTGAGTGCTCCTGACCCCACGGCCTCGTCCACATGTTGGATCACTAGCCCCCCCCAACCCCCCCACCCCCAGCCCCCCGTCCCTCCCTGGTGTTTTCCCGCCCTGCTGGCGTTCCCATGATGCTCTCTGTTTGATGGTCGCGGTCCACATCTGTTCCAGCTGTCGGCTGCTGTCTCATAAATCAGAGAGGCGTGTCCGGAACCTTCCGCAGCAGCGCGGTGTTATCTCGGTCGGCATGTTCAAACACGCCACGCTATGCCAAACATGTTGTTCAGGGCAGTTTCCCAGAATCCTTTGTGTTTGTGTTTGGAGTCAAAACATCAGATCTGTTTGAGCACGCCTGTCCTCATAGAGCTCCGCCCCCTGCTGGTCTGTCTTCACATGTTGACTCTCCTTGTCCCCTTGTCTTGGTTCCTCCTTCCCTCCTTTCCTCACCATGTCTCATTTATTCTCTCTTCCTTGTCTCCTCTCCTTGTCCACTATGACAGTTTCTTTCCTTGTCCCCTCTCTGTGTCTCCTTTCCTTGACTTCATGTTGTCTCTTTCCTTTTTGTCACTTTTCCTTGTCTCCTGCACTTGTATCTTTCCTTTTCTCCTCTCTTTGTCTGCTTCCCTTGCTGCCTCCTCCTGTCCCCTCCCTTGTCTCCTCTCCTCTTTGGTGCAGTCTGGTTTATCCTGGTGATCAAACTCTGATGGATGTTTGTCCTCTTTGGGCCTCTGTGCACTGAAGACATGTTGACCTGATGATTCACCGTCCATTAAAACAGCTCTGAGGCCCTCTGTTGGGCCTCAGCCCACAGGTTGAGAGCCGCTGCATGAGTAGGTTGTGTTTGATCCTTCAGATTGTTCTTCTATGATGGAGAATAAGTGATGCAGGATAAATGTGTCAGGTATGAGCAGTGAGTGAAGAGCAGCTCAGGTGTTACTGACACCTGCACAGGTATCAGGACGGGGACAGCAGGATGTTCATGCTAAATCATGATGCTAACACAGAGCCGCGCTCTGAACTAACCGCTATCAATGAAGGAGGGATCAGGAGACGAGGGGACTGGAGCCTTAGCCCACTCTATTGGCCCTTTTCCTTTAGCCCTACTCTACTCTACTCTACTCTACTCACCTTGTGCTGCTTTTCCATTAGCCCCAGTCACCTGCCCAATGGGGTGCAGTGTTGCTGTATGTAGGGCTGTGTTTGTGTCCTTCTCTGCTGTGTTTGTGTCCCTTCTCTCTGTGTCTTTTTGTCACAAACCGAGTAAAAAAGGAAAGCAGAAGAAGGCTGCAGGTGGTAAGAAGAAATACCCCTTGAGAAGCACAGGAGAGTTTTGGAAGCTATACAACAGAATGAAGCCGAGGACGAGAGCAATCCAGCTGCAAAGAAAAGACGGATGAGGGTAAGCTAATGGTAGCTACCACTAGCATGCTAGGTCATCGTGCTCATGACTCAATGAGTAGCCGGCAGTCGGTGATGTCATCTTTTAGTATGGACTCAGCTCGCTTGGAGCCAGAGCGGAGTAGGTACTAAAACTAGCTTGTTTTAGGAGGTACCAGGCTAGTGGTTGTGGTGATGTAGGGCTGTGTTTGTGTCCTGTCTCTTGATGAGGTTTAAGGAGCCAGCAGGGGGCAGTAGGCCCGGTGGTCAATGGTCAAATGGGCATTAAAAGGCATGAATGTGTCAGAGAAGAGACTCTGAACCATCAGAGGGTGAATGGGTGTGAATGGGTGTAAAGCAGCTTTAAGCAGTCATAGAAAAACTCCATATGAGCTCATCATCACCATTTACATCAAAGACCTGTCAGAGTTTGTTTCATACTATCAGAGCTAAGGTGGAGCTCAGTCTGTCCTCTGGAGGATCAGGTCTGTTTTTATGAGACGCTGCTTTGGCTCTTCCTGTCATCTGACCCCCCCGAGAGCCAAGGTTTATTTAAAGCAGTCTGGGCTCCAGGTCCGTGAGTCAGTGTCAGACTGTAAAGTCTATATGTGGACTTCCTGTTACCTGATCTGGTCTGGGCCGTCATGTTTCTTTATTTTTATCTCTGAGCCCAAAAGAATCTGGACCACCAGGGCAGAGGGTCCTGAAGAGGGACCTGTGGACCCTGGGGGGATCTGAGACCCAGTCCTGGACCACAGACTCAGTGAAGACCAGACCGGTGACCACTTACAGCGTGCCACCTGTTTGAACTGACCAATAGGAGCACTGCAAAGGCCCTAAACCAGAGGTCACAGAGGTCACAGTTGGACTCTCATGTCTGAGGGTGTTTGGTCCTGGTCTTCATGGGCACTCTGGTGGACCTGTGGGAGAGTCTGAGGCCTGGTCCATAAATCTGGCCTCGCCGAGCCTCAGTGACCACAGAGAGAGAATCCACCAATCAGAGGAGCCGTACAGGCTGAGCTCAGTGTCTGTAAGAGACAAAGTGTTGCCATGGAGCCCTGAGAGCATGTGAGCTAACACGCTAACACTTAGCCCCCCCCTCCTGAAGCTCAGAGATGTTTCCACAGTCTACTCGTCTAGATCTACATCCTCACAGAAAAACAAATCAACAGCAGGATGTTTTTAACACTTTGTTGGTTCCTTCCTTTGAATGTTCTCCTCGTACATGTGTGGGTTTATCCAGCTACTCTAGTTTCCTTCCACAGACCAAAAAGAGGCTTGTCAGGTAAACTTCTGTCTCTAACAGTAACTATGGTTGTCTGTGTCTCTATACCAGCCCTGTGATTGGCCAGTGACCAGACCAAGAGGTTGCATTGCAACTCCACAATGACAGACTGCAACATAAAAGGCGTTATCGGGATGAACAGTTTTAAAGTGTTGTTGTTGTTGTGCTGATGTAGGGCTGTGTTTGTGTCCTTCTCTCTGTGTTTTAAAGTGTTGTTTGTGATGTGATGTAGGGCTGTGTTTGTGTCCTTCTCTCTGTGTTTTAAAGTGTTGTTGTTGTTGTGCTGATGTAGGGCTGTGTTTGTGTCCTTCTCTCTGTGTTTTTAAAAGTGTTGTTGTTGTTGCTGATGTAGGGCTGTGTTTGTGTCCTTCTCTCTGTGTTTATTAAAGTGTTGTTGTTGTTGTGCTGATGTAGGGCTGTGTTTGTGTCCTTCTCTCTGTGTTTTAAAGTGTTGTTGTGCTGAAGTAGGGGCTGTGTTTGTGTCCTTCTCTCTGTGTTTTAAAGTGTTGTTGTGTTGATGTAGGGCTGTGTTTGTGTCCTTCTCTCTGCATTTTAAAGTGTTGTTGTTGTGCTGATGTAGGGCTGTGTTTCTGTCCTTCTCTCTGTGTTTTGAAGTGTTGTTGTGCTGATGTAGGGCTGTATTTGTGTCCTTCTCTGTGTTTTAAAGTGTTGTTGTTGTGCTGATGTAGGGGCTGTGTTTGTGTCCTTCTCTCTGTGTTTTTAAAGTGTTGTTGTGCTGATGTAGGGCTGTGTTTGTGTCCTTCTCTGTGTTTTTAAAGTGTTGTTGATGTGCTGATGTAGGGCTGTGTTTGTGTCCTTCTCTCTGTGTTTTAAAGTGTTGTTGTTGTTGTGCTGATGTAGGGCTGTGTTTGTGTCCTTCTCTCTGTGTTTTAAAGTGTTGTTGTGCTGATGTAGGGCTGTGTTTGTGTCCTTCTCTCTGTGTTTTAAAGTGTTGTTGTTGTTGTGCTGATGTAGGGCTGTGTTTGTGTCCTTCTCTGTGTTTTAAAGTGTTGTTGTGCTGATGTAGGGCTGTGTTTGTGTCCTTCTCTCTGTGTTTTAAAGTGTTGTTGTGCTGATGTAGGGCTGTGTTTGTGTCCTTCTCTCTGTGTTTTAAAGTGTTGTTGTGCTGATGTAGGGCTGTGTTTGTGTCCTTCTCTCTGTGTTTTAAAGTGTTGTTGTGTTGATGTAGGGCTGTGTTTGTGTCCTTCTCTCTGTGTTTTAAAGTGTTGTTGTTGTGCTGATGTAGGGCTGTGTTTGTGTCCTTCTCTCTGTGTTTTAAAGTGTTGTTGTTGTTGTGCTGATGTAGGGCTGTGTTTGTGTCCTTCTCTCTGTGTTTTAAAGTGTTGTTGTGCTGATGTAGGGCTGTGATTGCGTCCTTCTCTCTGTGTTTTAAAGTATTGTGCGGATGTAGGGCTGTGTTTGTATCCTTCTCTCTGTGTTTTAAAGTGTTGTTGTGTTGATGTAGGGCTGTGTTTGTGTCCTTCTCTCTGTGTTTTAAAGTGTTGTTGTGTTGATGTAGGGCTGTGTTTGTGTCCTTCTCTCTGTGTTTTAAAGTGTTGTTGTGCTGATGTAGGGCTGTGTTTGTGTCCTTCTCTCTGTGTTTGAAAATGTTGTTGTGTTGATGTAGGGCTGTGTTTGTGTCCTTCTCTCTGTGTTTTAAAGTGTTGTTGTTGTGCTGATGTGGGGCTGTGTTTGTGTCCTTCTCTCTGTGTTTTAAAGTGTTGTTGTGCTGATGTAGGGCTGTGTTTGTGTCCTTCTCTCTGTGTTTTAAAGTGTTGTTGTGGTGATGTAGGGCTGTGTTTGTGTCCTTCTCTCTGTGTTTTAAAGTGTTGTTGTTGTTGTGCTGATGTAGGGCTGTGTTTGTGTCCTTCTCTGTGTGTTTTAAAGTGTTGTTGTTGTTGTGCTGATGTAGGGCTGTGTTTGTGTCCTTCTCTCTGTGTTTTAAAGTGTTGTTGTTGTTATGCTGATGTAGGGCTGTGTTTGTGTCCTTCTCTCTGTGTTTTAAAGTGTTGTTGTGTTGATGTAGGGCTGTGTTTGTGTCCTTCTCTCTGTGTTTTAAAGTGTTGTTGTGTTGATGTAGGGCTGTGTTTGTGTCCTTCTCTCTGTGTTTGAAAATGTTGTTGTGTTGATGTAGGGCTGTGTTTGTGTCCTTCTCTCTGTGTTTTAAAGTGTTGTTGTTGTGCTGATGTGGGGCTGTGTTTGTGTCCTTCTCTCTGTGTTTTAAAGTGTTGTTGTTGTGCTGATGTAGGGCTGTGTTTGTGTCCTTCTCTGTGTGTTTTAAAGTGTTGTTGTGTTGATGTAGGGCTGTGTTTGTGTCCTTCTCTCTGCGTTTTAAAGTGTTGTTGTTGTTTTGTTGATGTAGGGCTGTGTTTGTGTCCTTCTCTCTGCGTTTTAAAGTGTTGTTGTTGTTTTGTTGATGTAGGGCTGTGTTTGTGTCCTTCTCTCTGTGTTTTAAAGTGTTGTTGTTGTGCTGATGTAGGGCTGTGTTTGTGTCCTTCTCTCTGTGTTTTAAAGTGTTGTTGTGCTGATGTAGGGCTGTATTTGTGTCCTTCTCTCTGTGTTTTAAAGTGTTGTTGTGATGATGTAGGGCTGTGTTTGTGTCCTTCTCTCTGTGTTTGAAAGTGTTGTTGTTGTTGTGTTGATGTAGGGCTGTGTTTGTGTCCTTCTCTGTGTTTTAAAGTGTTGTTGTGCTGATGTAGGGCTGTGTTTGTGTCCTTCTCTCTGTGTTTTAAAGTGTTGTTGTTGTTGTGCTGATGTAGGGCTGTGTTTGTGTCCTTCTCTCTGTGTTTTAAAGTGTTGTTGTGATGATGTAGGGCTGTGTTTGTGTCCTTCTCTCTGTGTTTGAAAGTGTTGTTGTTGTTGTGCTGATGTGGGGCTGTGTTTGTGTCCTTCTCTCTGTGTTTTTAAGTGTTGTGCTGATGTAGGGCTGTGTTTGTGTCCTTCTCTCTGTGTTTTAAAGTGTTGTTGTTGTTGTGCTGATGTAGGGCTGTGTTTGTGTCCTTCTCTCTGTGTTTTAAAGTGTTGTTGTTGTTGTGCTGATGTAGGGCTGTGTTTGTGTCCTTCTCTCTGTGTTTTAAAGTGTTGTTGTTGTTGTGATGATGTAGGGCTGTGTTTGTGTCCTTCTCTCTGTGTTTTAAAGTGTTGTTGTGCTGATGTAGGGCTGTGTTTTTAGTCCTCTCTGTGTTTTAAAGTGTTGTTGTTGTTATGCTGATGTAGGGCTGTGTTTGTGTCCTTCTCTCTGTGTTTTTAAGTGTTTTTGTGTTGATGTAGGGCTGTGTTTGTGTCCTTCTCTGTGTGTTTTAAAGTGTTGTTGTGCTGATGTAGGGCTGTGTTTGTGTCCTTCTCTCTGTGTTTTAAAGTGTTGTTGTGCTGATGTAGGGCTGTGTTTGTGTCCTTCTCTCTGTGTTTTAAAGTGTTGTTGTGCTGATGTAGGGCTGTGTTTGTGTCCTTCTCTCTGTGTTTTAAAGTGTTGTTGTTGTGTTGATGTAGGGCTGTGTTTGTGTCCTTCTCTGTGTGTTTTAAAGTGTTGTTGTTGTTGTGTTTATGTAGGGCTGTGTTTGTGTCCGTCTCTGTGTGTTTTAAAGTGTTGTTGTGTTGATGTAGGACTGTGTTTGTGTCCTTCTCTCTGTGTATTAAAGTGTTGTTGTTGTTGTGCTGATGTAGGGCTGTGTTTGTGTCCTTCTCTCTGTGTTTTAAAGTGTTGTTGTTGTTGTGCTGATGTAGGGCTGTGTTTGTGTCCTTCTCTCTGTGTTTTAAAGTGTTGTTGTGTTGATGTAGGGCTGTGTTTGTGTCCTTCTCTCTGTGTTTTAAAGTGTTGTTGTGCTGATGTAGGGCTGTGTTTGTGTCCTTCTCTCTGTGTTTTTAATGTTTTGTTGTGTTGATGTACGCCTGTGTTTGTGTCCATCTCACTATGTTTTAAAGTTTTGTTGTTGTGCTGATGTGGGGCTGTGTTTGTGACCTTCTCTCTGTGTTTTAAAGTGTTGTTGTTGTGCTGATGTGGGGCTGTGTTTGTGTCCTTCTCTGTGTTTTAAAGTGTTGTTGTGCTGATGTAGGGCTGTGTTTGTGTCCTTCTCTCTGTGTTTTAAAGTGTTGTTGTGCTGATGTAGGGCTGTGTTTGTGTCCTTCTCTCTGTGTTTTAAAGTGTTGTTGTTGTTGTGCTGATGTGGGGCTGTGTTTGTGTCCTTCTCTCTGTGTTTTAAAGTGTTGTTGTGCTGATGTAGGGCTGTGTTTGTGTCCTTCTCTGTGTGTTTTAAAGTGTTGTTGTTGTGTTGATGTGGGGCTGTGTTTGTGTCCTTCTCTCTGTGTTTTAAAGTGTTGTTGTTGTTGTGCTGATGTAGGGCTGTGTTTGTGTCCTTCTCTGTGTGTTTTAAAGTGTTGTTGTGCTGATGTAGGGCTGTGTTTGTGTCCTTCTCTCTGTGTTTTAAAGTGTTGTTGTGCTGATGTAGGGCTGTGTTTGTGTCCTTCTCTCTGTGTTTTAAAGTGTTGTTGTGCTGATGTAGGGCTGTGTTTGTGTCCTTCTCTCTGTGTTTTAAAGTGTTGTTGTTGTTGTGCTGATGTAGGGCTGTGTTTGTGTCCTTCTCTCTGTGTTTTAAAGTGTTGTTGTTGTTGTGCTGATGTAGGGCTGTGTTTGTGTCCTTCTCTCTGTGTTTTAAAGTGTTGTTGTTGTGGTGGTGATGTAGGGCTGTGTTTGTGTCCTTCTCTCTGTGTTTTAAAGTGTTGTTGTGCTGATGTAGGGCTGTGTTTGTGTCCTTCTCTGTGTGTTTTAAAGTGTTGTTGTTGTTGTGCTGATGTAGGGCTGTGTTTGTGTCCTTCTCTCTGTGTTTTAAAGTGTTGTTGTGCTGATGTAGGGCTGTGTTTGTGTCCTTCTCTCTGTGTTTTAAAGTGTTGTTGTTGTTGTGCTGATGTAGGGCTGTGATTGTGTCCTTCTCTCTGTGTTTTAAAGTGTTTGGTGAAGTTTTTCCGTCCCTCCCTCTCGCTCACAGAGCATTTTTGTCCTTCGCCCCACGTCTTCAGCTCTTTTGTCCGTGGTCAATGGGTCTTTTTGTGTTTGGGACGCGGTGGGCGAGGATAACGGGGGGGTGAAGGTTTTGGATTTTTGTTGGAGAAGGTGTGGCGTACCTTAGACACAAAGAGAATAAAGGGAACAGTCTGAACAAAAGGCCTGTGGGGGGGGGGGGGGGGGGGGGGTCATGACAGAGACGGACTTCACTGCATCAGCCATCTTGGATCAGTCCAGGTGATGGAGGCGGAGCTTTGCTCTGGCGCTCTAAGGGTTAGCCTGCACGCGGCTGTGGTCCCTCGGTGGATGGAGGAGGTTCGATGCTCCTCCACGCTGAAGCTGCTGTCACCACAGGGAGATAAATCAAAGCCCTAAGCCCCGCCCTCCACTCCAGAGTCAGAGTTCAACCCCATGACCACACTTCCTGTGGTGTAACCATGAGGGGCGACCGAGCAGCAGA